>BBSZ01013491.1:0-18622 GCA_000981365.1 Subanguina moxae
TACCTGCGAGATGAATCCGAGCGATACTCTTGACCATAAATGCATTTCAAGACTTTTCTTTGCGCAGCTCCAGTAACTAAAACATGGTGCTATTTACCTTAGATATGCTTAGATATGCTTTGTTGTTGTTAATGCCAGAAATAAAAAAAGACCAAAAAAGTGATGAAAAAACAACAGGGGGGACCAAGGCATTTTTTTCGGCGGTCCACCGAACACATATACCGAACACATACATTATAAGAAAAAAAAAATTGTAAAAAAAAGAGCTTGGGGGACCAAGGCAAAATTTATAAAATTTAAAAATGCAAAAATTTGCGAAACGTCTATGCACCGAATTTTTAAGGACATTTTGACTACTGGGGTTTCTCAAACTAAAAAAAATAACTAGAAGAAAAAGAAAAAATAATAAGTCTGGGAAGAAAGCATGGGCTTTTACCTTAATTGAACACCTTTTGTAGCATTGTGTTTTTGACCCACAAATTTTTGTGATACTTTAACCTTTGACCACTCAAAAAGTAGCTGATTTAAAAAAATTGCCTATTAGATAAATTCTTGTCCGGTGAATTTGCGTTTAGATGAACTGCCAGCGATCCACTTAACCACACATGAAAAATACTTTATACTGCAACAAAACGAGACAATAAATTTAGTTTAATTCAGTAAAAATAGAGACCATCTCCACGGTACTAGGATTAATCCCTGATGGATCAACGGTGGATCACCTGTACATGAAATGAACAGCAGAACGACAATAAGGAAGAGGAGAGCTAATACTGGGAATACTAATTTGCGCAAATTTAACCCAAAGCTATCCACAACTTTGTTGGCATACGAATGATCCACAACTTCGTTGGCATACGAATGATCCACAACTTCGTTTTTTGCCTTGATATCGATTTCTAGCCGTCTTCCTTCTATATTTACCTTTAAAATTAAAATTGTTTGGGCAGATTAAGAAATGAACATATGTACCTGAGATTTAGTAGCCCGTCTTTCTTCTAATGCAGGGGACCTAGTTTTTGGAATCCTAGACGTCTGCTTTACCGATTGGGGAACACTAGCCTGCAAAACGAATACTTTTGCAACACAAGTAAAAAAAAGTCTTACGCTAGATAGGCTCACTCGGCTCGACTTCTTTTGTTTCTCAGCATCTATCAGCGCTTTGTTTTCGATCTGTAGACGGGAAATCTAGAAGAAATGACTAAATACATAAATGCACATCACAAAATATGTGCCTCGGCTGTTTTCGTCACGATCTCTTCCTTAAGTTTGGTCTGTTGTTCTTCCGCTTCTCGCAAAGAAATGAACTGCTCTAAGTTGACAATTTTTTTTTCCTGAAAATACGTTGTCAATATTGCTTATTTCGCTTCAAAGAATTTCAGACCTTCTCATCAAGGAGTTCTTGCAAGCGCTCTAGATTCCTTCTATCGTTTAATCGATCTTGTTCTTGTTCAACGGCCGCCTTTTTCCATTTGGTCTTGCCGACCTTATAATCATCAGCCAGCTTTGAATACATCTAAAAACTTCAAAATAATATATTTCCATGGTGCCCCAAAAAAAAATCAGTCCACTTCTTTCAAACCTGCCGAGTCTCTCTGTGATTGTTCATTTCACTGCGAAAGTCATGACTTAGTTTGCTCAAAGTTTGATGAAGCTCACTTGTTTCCTCTTTCGCCAAATCCAATTCTTTGAGGACATTATCTCTCTCAACTGATAGCTGACGTCTGAGTGCAATTGAAGAGTCAAGTTCTGTTAGCAAAGAGTTATTCCTATCTAAGAGCGCCGCTTCTCGCTGCACCAGTTCAGTAATCTGCTGTTGCAAAATGTCAAATTCCTTGGTCCTTGCTCGCCACTCTGTCACCTTGTTCTCTAACCTTCGAAGCTGACATTTTTCCGCAAAAAAATAAGATAACAACAAAAAGTCACCTGCTGTTTTGATTTTTAAGAATAGTGTTCTCCTCTTCAAGCTTTTGGCATCTTATTTGAAAGGCATCTAGTTCATCACCAGTGCTTTTTAACTGACCATTCTTCTCCGCGAGACACTTTTGCAGGTGACTAACTTCCATGGAAAGAGATGCTTCCACCTGACCCACACTTCTTCGCATTTGATTGATATTCACAGTGCTAAAACTACGCGACGACTCCGACACTTCAAACATTGGACTAGAATCGTAGACGTGCATTTTGTTAGACACTGGAGTGGGCAATCCATCAAAGGATTTTGTAGAATCGACAAAGGTACCACTCGCAGAGGCAGCATTCGATGGAGAATCAGCTGGGGAAGAAGCGTAAGCATTTTTGTTAACAGAAACAGTCCACAAAATTTCTGGCCAAGCATCAGCAGACGTCCATCTTTCCGGAGAGTCGAAATATTCCAACTGAAAGTTTGGCTAACCAAAAATGGCACCACAATGACACAAGAAACATACGATTTCACCAATTTCCGAGATGTTTTCCAATGACAGTAACTTCACCCATTCTTCAAATACGGCGGTTCGCACAAGTCGAAACACGTACAGAAGTGCAACGAGAATCTTCAAATTAGATAGGGTAAATAATAAATGATTATCACCAAATAAAGAGTGGAATCAACCTTGACCCGTTCAACATCATCTCCTTGTTCGGCTGCTTTCGGATCTAATACATTGTAGAAACATGGCTGAATCTGTTGTCGCAAAAAGTCGACAGCATCCGAGAAGTCGAAATTGTTGTGATCATAGTACTGCAGACAGCCATACTGACTGAAAATGATCATATCTAATCAGAAAAAATAGGTATGTTTCGAAATCGTTTACATGAATTTTACAGCGCTGTGCAACAAATATTCAACTTCTGATGTGTCTTTACATTCTTCCAGCCTCAATTTGTCTGAGAAAATATTGAACTGAACAGAAAATTTAATTTAAATATTTCAGCAATGATGAAGAGAAGAAGACTTACGAAGGCGATGATTGTATTCTGTTTGTGAATTGTTACAGCTGAGCTCATTGCAAAAGAATTGGCTAAAAATTTGTTTTTGAAAAACCTCTATCAACAGAAAAGTATTGAAACAGCTCAAATTTAAGCCTTGTGCACAACGGCAATTTAGGACAAATATCCAAGAATTGCCAAAACCCCTCATCATGACGCCAAGCTTTTTAAATTTGAATTTCATTATTAATTTTTCCATGGTCGAGTACCTGAGGGCACGGCCCCTCAAAAACTGTACAGTAGCGGAAAAAAGTCTTTGCCCAAGCACATTTTTTGCCTGTTTATGCCTGTATTTCCACCATATCTCTTTCTTGGCACAGTTCTTTAAAGCAAAGTTTTTCCTTAGACACTCAGCTACATTTTGAGCGCAAATGTGTGATTTGTACGCTATGGTATTAAATATTTTATAACAGTTTTTCAAAAGTGAAAATAAAAGTGAGATTTTATGGGGAAAAGTTGGTTGCAATGAGTTTTCTAAATCTTAACCATTATGTACTTGTAAAAAAAAATTTTTACTAAACCCCCCCCCCCCAAATGTCCGACTCAATTACTAAAAACCTACTAAACCCCACTTAATCCCCTGTAAAAAATCGTTAATCAGCGTGTCAATTAATTTGTGTTGTTTCTTGTAGAGTTCCATTTGTTTTTACATGTTTTTATCGACATACCGATAAATTATACAATTGAATAAAATAAGGTTCTATAGACCTCTCTGCGACTGCGGACTGAATAATCATAGAATAAAGTTGTAGGTAAATTAGGTCCCCCCTCTAAGTCCCAAAAACAATTCTCGCTAATATATTTTCAATTCATAATTTGAATTAAATTCAAATTAAAAAATTAAATAAAAATCTCTAAAGAGACTCCATTCCATCATAGACATGGTTAACTCAACCTCTAAACATGTTCCGCGCCATCCCTGCACATAGCAAACTCAACCCCCAAAAAAGGCCCACATCATGCGTGGACATGGTAAACTCCATCCCCAAACATAGTCCACACCATCCCTTCACTTAAAATTTTTAATTCAAATTTCAAACACTAAATTTAAATTTCAAACTCAAATTTCAAACTTTAAATTAAAATTTCAAATACAAAAACAAATTCCAATTTAAATCTCAAATTCAAAATTAAATTTCAGATACAATTTTCAAACTCAAATTCAAATTTTAAATGCGAAAATTCAATTTTAAACTTTTGGTGTTTTGTTCCCATTTTCTGATATGGACACATCCACTAAAAACAAGACGCTTCTTCAACGATCACTCATTCGAGAATGCACAATAGCTCTTTTCTAGGCGCACAACATTGAGTTTGCCGCCAAAAATTAATTGTAAGTTCAATTTGCTAAAAAACCCCATCAAAATAAAAAAACACCCCAAAAAATCATATTTTTCGATTTTTCACCCGAAAAAAAGTCCAAAATCGGGCTCCGTTACGCGACGTAACTCGTCGCGAGCTTCAAAATAAATAAAAAAATTAGCCCAAAATGATCACGGGATCAAATAGCAAAATATCAAACTCAAAAGTGGACAGACACACACACGAACACGACCCAAATACTATATAAAGATAAAAGAAAAAAGACAGCAAGAAAAAGAGCAAAAGATATTATTAATATAGATTTAATGTGTACTATATACTTCAGCCATCCCACTGGGAAGATCCCAGTCAAACCGACTTGTCATTTTGGCAATGACTTAAAAATTTTAAGTTAAAATGACTTGACTTGTCATTTTCATTTCAATCATTTGGCAGAATGACTTGTCAATCCACTTACAATTAGTGATGTTCATTTGGGGTTTTGCGGGTTTGCGGGGCGGGTTTTGGAGGGTCAAAATCCAAGTGCGGGTTTGCGGGGCGGGTTTTGAAAATTTTTCAAGTGCGGGGCACGGGGCGGGTTAAAAAAAATTTTCCTGTGGGTCCCGCATTTCTTTGCGGGTTTTTATCGAAATCACAAATCTTGGATAAATTACATGTTTTTAACCAAAAATTCCATTATTTTGATTAACAACACGTTAACCAATGAATTATCAACTCAATTAAATAAAATCTTTAATAAACAATATCCATAACAACAAAAATGATTAGTAACAGTAATTTATCTTCGGGAGAGCTTTGTTTTAAGAATATAAGCTTTTCCGCCGCATTTGCATCCAGATTCATTCTACGGTAATCGTAAACATCTCGCGCTATTGAGAACAATTGCTCACTTGCCACACTTTTCGATGTAGCCGATGATTAACGAAAAAACAAGGCACAGAGACAAACAAGACAAATGACTAATGACAGAGGTTGTGACAAAGTGTGACAAAGCGGGGCAACCCGCGCGGGTTTTACTGGTTAATTGCGGGTTTGCGGGGCGGGTTTTGGAGGGTCAAAATCCAAGTGCGGGTTTGCGGGGCGGGTTGTGACATTGGTAAAAAATGCGGGGCGGGTTTGCGGGTACATAAAATTGCCAAAACGGTGCGGGGCGGGTTACCCGCGCGGGGCCCGCCCCGCGCACAGCACTAGTGACAAGTCGAGTCATTGTACCTTACAATGACTCGACTTGTCACTGTCATTTAGAGTCATTGTCAAAATGACAACTCATTTCAGTCATTTTAGCTAAATGACAAGTCATTGTCGAAAACACTGCGACCAACCACCATAATGTATACAAATTTATTCTCAGTACACGACAAATTTGAATTTTTGAGAAATTTTTATAGAGATGCTTTGTGGCTGGGGTTGGAAAAAACTTATGTTTACATAGTTTTATGTTATATAGAGGTACACTTTGCTCTAATTTCTTTCAGACGAACCAAATCACTCTCAAGGTTATGTTATACAGAGGTTCGACTGTAGTGGCTTTCCATAAAAAGATAATCCAGTTATACGGACAACGGGATCTGTGGAGGTCAAGGAAAATCAGTGTACTCCAAAAACTTGCCCCACGGTCGCCCGTATTGTTTCGATTCATCTCCTCCAGTTCACGCCTTCTCCACTGCGCACGGAAAGGCTCTTAACCGACTTTTAGATAGTGCAGCCAGTAATACAGGGATCCAGCCTATTCTCCAGACGCGGACAGCGGAGGAAGAAACACCAAGCCGAACCCCAGTCATCGTCGCCAGCTTGGATGAAAAAGAATAGGTCATCCCAGTTATTAATTAATAATATCCACATTGTCATCCCAGTTATTTTATATTTTTATGTCCAAAATAAATTCGTGAGAATAAACTGCACCACATACCGTATAACCTTTTATAATGTTTCTCACATTGCTCGTCATGACGGTCGTGATCAACAATTTTTTACGGCTTAACCATTCCATAATTCGGTGCGGACACCATACTCAAATTAGACCCGTTTGAGATCCTGTCTCGTTTCTGTCTCTAAATTAGAAAATTATCATCCTTACATATTTCTATAATTTTTTTGAAATTCCTTAGCATCATTTTTAGACATAAGTGCAAAACATGGATCTCCTCGATTTGGCCAAAAATGCTTCGTTTTCACAATCACCTCTTTTCTATAAACCGTTGAGCACTGTGGACACGTTAGTTTGTTAAAGATTTCGTTCTAAGTGATTTTATTTTTTTTTATAATTGCTTACAGGTCGACTAGTCACTTCGCAAGGCTGCTTGTTTCCGGCAATTCATCCTGCAAATATGCCAGATGCAAAACAACGCCATTTCCAGACATTTTAACAAACAAGTCACAGAGAGGGTAGGGTTGAGTTTTTAGTATTGTATTTTTTTTATGAAATAATGGTTTTTTTTTTGAGTTGTTCAAACTGTATGATTTGCAAGTCAATAGAAGGGAGTAAGCAAAATCTTTCTCAGTTGTCTGTCGAGACCAACAACAATCAGAAAGAGGAGTCAGTCGCAATTCCGCCAGCAGACATCAAGACGCCACTACCATATCTCGTTGTTGAAGCTGAAGGGGTGGTTTGCGCAATCGATGAACACAGCTATTATGTGTGGACCGGCAACTGTGATGAGGAAAGCACCTTCTCTCGTCAGGTTCTTGATATAAATTTGCTTCTAGGACAATGGATTGCATTCACAGTGTATGCTTAGTTTTTGCACTGTATTCATATCTTTGAAACGATATAAATTTCTAGAAAGCAGTACAGGGATGAGACATACGAAGTTGTTTCACTGAATAGTATAGCTCCAAAATTTCCAACTCAAGTTATTCTTGGAGCAGTTATTGTGAGCTTTTCTTACCAAATCTGTTCAAAAAGTTTTTGAACTTTTTAGGTAGACTGTCTTGTCCACTTGCCAGCTAAAATTGATACCAAGAATTGCTTGACGGTAAAATCAGAAATCTCAGAAAATGTATCGGTCGGGAGAAACCAGAGCTATTTGAATGAACAAGCTGGTGGCCAGGAAAAAAGTGTGCAAATGAAATTGCTCTATCGTTTTTACGAAGGAGAAATCTGTGGTTTCTGGGAAATCAGACATAACCTGGACTCTGAAAAAAATACTAATTCTGCCGAGTATGTTTTCTTGTAACTGAAATTGTCATAAATAGAAAATTTAGGACCATTAATATAAACAAACATGTTGGGCAGATGCCTCAAACAGGATTGAATCTTCTGCCAATCGGGATGTCTGAAAAGGCTGACAATTCCGGTGAAACCATTGACCTCAAGCATGATCAAATGCCATCTTCTTCAATGGATAAGGCAAAAGTGGAGAGTTTACCTGACGTTACTCTGAAAGTAAGTCGTGGTGTAGTGTGTGCTATTCGGAAGGATTTCTCTCTTGTCTACAGCCGTCAATTCGAGATGGAGGTGAAGTTGTCGCATACAATTGGCTTTGTGCCTCTTGGTCAGTGGATCGAGTTTGTTACGTGTGTTTTTCTTTTAAAGAAAGACCAAGTTTCTTAACATTTTTCTTATTTCAGTCATGAATATCAAGCAGGACTTTTTGAGATAATCACGTACGTGGAAGTTAAACCGTGCTTTCCAACTATTCTCCTTTCTAATGCCATTTTGGTCAGTTTTATTTTTTTTTCAATGTTAGAGTTAACAGGAATTTAGGTCAAATGCTCAGTGTGTTTTCCTTTCAAAATTGATGCCAGTCGCTGTCAAACACTGATATCTGATGTTTCTAGACAAGTTTTGTTAGGTAAGGCTCAAGGCATGTGGCAGTATGAAGGAAGGATTGCGGATGCACTATTGCGTTATAATAACAGTGGCGATAAAATATTCAATCATTGGGAAATCGAATATATCTTCCCGGAAAAATATGCTGTCCAGAAAACGCTCGACTTTTAAAGATTTGTATACGCTGTTTCATGTTATCATTTTGTAGTCAATGAAGTAATCTGACTTTTCTTGGTACTCTTTTATCCTTACTGAGCAGTGTTTACAAAAGTGTCGACGCGAACCTGAACAATTTTATATACAATCGACAAAATGTTTATATCTTTCCAACTTTTCCTTAAGCGGAAAAATTCGAGAATTTTTCCGGCAAATTTCCGATTGTACAGCCCTATTATATTCCCTTTCAAAAGACATACGATTTTCGCTTTTTCGAATTACAACTACAGTGTAGGTGTAGGTTTAAGTGTAAGTGCAGCTTTAAATTGTAGGCATATTTTTCGAAAACACTGTTCCCTTCACGAACAAAACAAACGACAAAACCGATTCCGAAAGCGAGAAATTTCCGCTTTCATAGGTTTAACTTTTAAAACTTCACTCTCTACGTTTGTCTCACAGATAAAAAGAATAAAGAATTTCCCTTCAAATATAATAAGAGTCTCCTTTAAAAAGCTAAAAACTTATAATCGACTTCAGTCTAGGTGTCTGCTGCCTGTTTTCACCCAAATTCACGCTATCTACTTTTTGTGTGTTGCTATCTTCAAGTGGAGACAAGATGTCTTCAAAGGATTTGGTCAAGAAGTTTCATTCGTTGGCTTCAAGCTATCCTCTGGATCCTATTTCAAGTTCTTTGCCGAAAGCAGATGCCATGTGTGATAGCAACAACAATGCTAAGCAGCCGAATCAGCAATTCTCGACCAATTGTACTTCCAATTTTTCGAAAGTAAAAAGGCGTAAGAAGGACAAGACGAAGAATCGTCCCAAATTAGAAGAAGATGATAATGTAGTGGACAGTCCTTCTCTCTCCTTTTTTTTCAAAGGGGAAAGTAAAAAAGGGTGTTCTGGTGTTGCAAGTGGTTTTGACTCCCACGTTTTCATTCATGGCTACGGAAAAATTCCAGTGATTAAAGGAGATTTTCAATTGATGCCACAAATGGCACAGGTATAATTGGTATTCAATCTTCAATTATTGTCTTTAAAATTTCTTTGCTTTGAAGGAGTTCGTTGCTGAGAAAGCTGCAATCATGCAGCCAAGAGCTATATTCATCTGTGACGGGTCTCTCTTCGAACTCAATGTTTTGACAGAAGATCTGGAGCGCACTCATCAGTTTAAGCGTCTCATTGGCAGCGGATCGTCTGTCTTCCTGGCTCGAAGTGACCTAGAAGATGCGAAAAAAATTGGCAAGTGTCTAGTGGTAACAACAAAACGTCGTTTGACCACCGAATCAAAGTAGGCCAAAAAAAATTTTTGGTTTGATTTTTGATCAAAAGTCTGTGTGTTTAGGGGTGGTGCAAAAAACAAGCTCACTAATTGGATGTCTACATACCGTCTCCGTCTTTCTTTGGCTGATCGATTTCCTGGATGCATGAGAGGACGAGTGATGTACATAGTTCCGTTTTCAATGGGTCCAATTGGTAGCTATAGATCGATGAATGGAATTCAATTGACTGATAGCGCCTACATCGTTTCACACATGCACTTAATCACACGGTGAGTCGGGATATTCATTTTCGAGTTATGCGTCAAAGTATTTTAATTAATTTTTTTCAGAGTTAGTACTGCAGTGTGGGATGCGATGGGAAATTCTGACTTTATCAAATGCATTCACTCAATCGGCCTACCAAGACCGCTTACAAACAAGCTGAAACAGAATGTAAAAAGATAGTTTATAGATGTGATATATGTTCCCTTTTTCTAGTGGCTGTGCAATGTTAGGAAGACTTTTGTCGGGCACTGGATGGAGCGCAGAGAAATTTGGTCGTTTGGCAGCAACCTAGTTGAAAATGCACTCCTGCCTAAAGAATGTCTGGCCCTAAGAATGGCTTCAGCAATCGGAAGAGATGAAGGCTGGCTTGCTGAACACATGGCTATCATAAGCATTACCAGTAGTTTGACTCATTTGGTTTTGTAATTGTTTGTCGTTTATTTTCAGATCCCGATGGTAAAGAATTCTTCATTGGTGTGGCTTCTCCTTCTGGTGTCGGGAAGACGGCCCTTGCAACAATGAAACCTTCTTTGACAGGATGGAAGGTTAGGGATTTAGGCTTTTTATCCACTTTGTGTCTGAATCTTCTTATTTATGGTTTTAGGTGCAACTTCTCGGAGATGATGTTGCTTGGTTGAAGTTTGATGAATCTGATGGACAAATGTACGCTATGAATCCTGAAAACGGCATGCACGGGCTTGCAATTGGAGTAAACAAGCAACACAATCCCGATCTCTTGAAAATGCTGAGTAAGGACACCATCTTCACAAATGTGGCGGAGACATCGGACGGGCGAGCGTGGTGGCAAGGCATCGGTGACGAGCTTCCTGAAGACGTCTCGATTACAAACTGGCATGGAAAAGACCTTGCCTTCTTGACAAAGTATTTTCTTGTTGCGTGTCGCAGTTTACCATTTAATTTTCAGATCTATATTGGATCTTCATCAGAATAAAGATGTCTCAACCGGTGAAGGCTGTGTAATCGCAAGTGCTGATGGAAGATTTGCTGCTCGTCTTAAACAATTTACGAGTCTTCACAAGTATTGGGATAATCCAAAAGGAGTTCCTCTTTCTGCTATTTTGTTCTGTTCTCGGAGGAGTAGTGGTGTGTTATTGCAGGTTATTGAGGCAATTTTTATCTAGAGTCCTATTCAGGTATGCCGTTGATCACAGAATCCTTATCTTGGGCCCATGGAGTGTTCATGGCTGCTTCGCTGAGGTCCGAAACTGGCTCAGGAGGTAATTATATTATTAAATTCACCATTGGTGACTTCTAGTTTCTAAACTTTGTGGGTTTTTAGGAATTCTTCAACATGACCCAATGGGGATGCGTTCTACTATAAGCTACAATTTTTCGCATTACATTCAACACTGGCTTAAGATGGAAGCAAGTCAAAGAAAGGTAGAGACTTATCTCTTTCCTTTCACAAGCCATGTGCAGATTTTGAATTTTGAGATGCCAAAAATTTTCTTCGCCAACTGGTATCGCCGTCACACTGAATCAGATCAGCTTCTCTGGCCTGGATTCGGAGAAAATATTCGCGTATTTGATTGGATTACTCGTCGGTTGAGTGTGCAGGAGGGTGGTTCGTTGGGACTAGATGACACTATCAATTCACCGCTTGGAAAGCTTCCAATCAAAGGTGTGTTTCGTGTGGAGGTTGGTATTTATTTTTCACAATGCTTGTCTATTGCTGTCATTGTTAAGGGTCTCGATCAGCTGGATTGGCAGCAATTAATGTCTGTGCCCAGTGAATTTTGCAGCAATGAATGTAAATCGATAGAGAATTTCTTCATCCAAGAAATGGGCGACGAAATTCCTCAGGAGATGCTTGATGAACTGAAAGCAATGCAGCAGCGCCTTAATAATAATGTTTTTGCAGTGAACAACAATGACAAAAGCACACCGTAGTTCCATATACACAATTGTGTGTGCTTTTATGTCTGTAATAAATAGGTGTTGTACCTGTTAAGGTGGCTTCTGAGGCCTTTTTCATGTCTTGCGTAGCAAGCTTATCATATGACATCATAAACGCACGCTACAGGATTTTACATGCTTAAAACTGGTATTTATTGCTTTTTTTTTGCGAAGCGGGCACACATTTTGAAGCAAAGAAAATTTCAATTGATGAAGGTGCAACATGAGAAGAAAAAGGGTCCAACATTTTTGAGTTCTAAAATAATACTACAGTTAAAGTAAGGAGGTCGAATAAAATTTTTGACGAGAATACGCGCCTTTATATGATGATGATTCACACTAACTTTTAGCTCACTTCTCCTAAACTCTCTCAGCCTGTTTAGGTCAAATATGGTTATCTTTATCTCCAGCTTCCTTGCAAACTATTAACCTTCTGCGCAAAAAATAAACTACCACAATATAAAGGGTGCATTTTGTCCCAACCGGCGTACGGTCGTTTCGCAAAATTTTGCATTTGCAATTTTTATAAATTTTGCCTTGGTTCCCCAAGCGTATTTGTTAAAAAACAAAGTGCATTCCAAAGCTTCTTTATGCGGTAGGCCTCTGTTGCGGAAACTATGTTTAATGTCTTTTTATTCTATGCGATCAGGAGAAATGCCTGAGAAGCTCTTGAAAAGGTGGCTTTAAATTTTGATTTTTGGGGGGTTTATGACACCAGCGCCAAAATTTTTTGCCCAAAACACATCGACCGGGCGCTATGAACAAGTTTTCTGTTTGTTTTTAGTGCTAAAACAGTATTGAAAGTAGATAGAATACATTTTTGGGCGAAACAAATTTTCTCGCAAATTACGGTGAACAGTCAAAAAGTCACGACACTAGCAGCGCACAAGCGGTGCCGTTAAAGCACTGATTTAGAAAGAAAATTTGACAGGTCAAATTACCGCCGAATTCTTTGATTTAATTGAACGCTTATCAGAAAAAATACGATGTCTTGATCTTTTAAATCAAGAATGTTGTTTATTCAATAACGACAGGGCGAGAGCACTCGACAACATAGAGTAACGCATAGAGCTACGTCAAAGATATAGCGTACTAACGAATGAGGTAGCTGAAGAAACACCTTCATTTGACTTCTGCGTTCTTTGGGTGTAGCTTCTTAGCCGGAGTATTCTGAGAACGAAGAATCTGAGAAGTGCGACGCTGGCCAAGCTTGGAATGAGCTGGCTTGTAGCCCTCCATGAGGTTCTTGATAGATTTCAGCGTACGACGGTCATGCTGGTCGAAAAACACACGGGCTACGGAGCGAGATGGATGAAACGCGGAACCCTTAATCTTTGTTGTCACCTGCACACCCTTGTCGTCTTTCTTGGGCTGAATGTCCACACCGCTATTGTTCACCAGACCATTGAATCGCAAGCTGTTGGTCAGCTTTGGATTGAAAGGCTCACGACTGAAAGTTTTTTTGATCCCGCGCTGACGCCGCAAAAAACAGCTGTTGTTGCGGATGACCTATAAAGACTTTATACCATGGAACACAAATAGCAATTATAGCAAGGACCTGCCACTGGATATAGACGGAATTGTTGTTCATTTGCGCCACCATTCTTTGAGCTGAAGAGAAATGGTTAAGAAAATGGACTTCGAGCAAAGACTCAAGACATGAGATAATCAAGTCCGATATGGCTTTGAACTCTTACCTAGCAAACCACTATTTTTCTACAACTTTATATTTGGGAGCCACCGCAGTATATGAAATGACGTCAGGAAGCCGAATTAGTTAACCGAGTTCATAGCTAACATCTGTCATGCGATATGTCCAATTATATGACTTATATCTTGGCAACCAAGACACTCTTTAAAATCCGGCTTCCTGAGGCAATTTCGCGCACTTGGGTGGCTCAAAATAAAAAGTTTGGTGCACATTCATTGATGAACGTGTTTTTGGAAAGTGGTACGCCTGCTAAGAAGTCTTTTTGGTAAGTAGTTCATATAGAGAAAATATAGTGGTAAGAAGAGTAAGAAGTTTACCAAAAGAATTTTTATCTGCTGGTAAACTTCTTAAGCTATAGTCACAATGGCGACTGCGACCGCAGCGTGTGGCTGTGTGGCTTGCATTGTGACCACAGTGTGGTCACCACACTATGCAGGCACATTCCACACGCTGCAACCACACGCTACAAAGTCTGTGGTTGACTTAAAATTTGAATTGTCGATCACTCCAAAAACAACAAAACGCCATGAATACCTTACAAATTTTGAATTACATTTTAACGTTTTCATGTAATATTTGAATTATCAGCACCCTTTTTCATGTCTTAATAATTTTTAGGCGACTTTTATTCCATCAAAAAATTTTCCACACGTAATATCTAGGTCAAACAGCACGTTTCGGATAGAAATTTTATCACAAAATACTGCTCGACAGATTTTTCCAACGTTTCTTTTCGATTCCTAATTTTGGCGAACCTTCTTTTGTCTTCCTTATCATTCTGTGCAGAATTTCGATTGATTGCTATGACAGGATTCATCCAATCATTAGAAAACTGCAACTTTATTTTTAACTCTAACTCCAAGCTATATAAAAAAAAAGCTATAAACAAATAGATTTGAAATATGAAGTGCAGAAGTGCATTTTAAAAACCAGCAACAGTGTGGGCCAAAAAGCTAGTGTTAAAAATCCATCAATTGTTCACTTTAATTAAGGTATTCGATATTTTCTGCTTGTCGACATGCTAAAAGTCTTCAAAAATGCTTGTGAAATCTTTGCGAGAATCACGAAGAGAAAAAGGGACAAAATTGTTTCAGAAGTAGGCTCCTTTTGTTTCCATACTTAGGCTGAAATCTTTCACACTTGTTGGACTTCAGGTGTCTGCGCCAAATTACGACCCAACACCAGCTGCAATAGGCTCGTCGTTTCAAACAGAAATTCACAACTCCTCACCAAAGATGATGAAGATGTCGTCGAATTTCAAGCAGCGCCTAAGATATCGTGCTCTCGCCGATCTTGAAAGGAAGATTTCTGATTCAAAAGATTCTATAGAAGAACTGGATTGCGTAATTATTTTATAGTTAATTTCTTACAAAAGAACAGTAGTTACTCAGCAGTATTTAGGTAGCCTGCATTAATTATAAAACAATTTTTTGCAAAGCTTACGGAAAGTTGGAGCTTATGGCTGATGGGACTAAAAATTTTGCACTTTTCGTTCCTGTGGATTTTAGAATTCCAAAAATGCAAATTCCTGCTGAGCAGCTACCAAGTGGTTTTTTTGATGAGCATGAAATGTTTGCTAATTTAACTTTCGTTGCGCATTTCGTATACTGGCCGCCCAGATCAAGATATGCTCGTGGAAAACTAGTCAAACAATTGGGTCCACTCGGTGATATAGAAGCGGAAACGGACGCCATTCTAACAGTTCATGGCGTGGATACAGGCGCATTTTCTCAAGTTGCTCTCGACTCACTTCCGGTGAAGAATGCCGATGACTGGTGTATTGACGAGGTATACATTTCTAGTTCCATTTTTTAGTAGCTGATCTTTTGTATATAGAGGGAATTGGCATACAGAAGGGATTTCCGCAAGCAAACAATTTTCACGATAGATCCAAAGACGGCCAAAGACTTGGATGATGCTCTGCATATCAATAAACTGGAAGACTGTGATGGAAATGGTTCTCCTGGCTGGGAAGTTGGAGTGCATATTGCTGATGTCACTCATTTCCTCGAAAAAGATTCTAAGCTGGACGATGTGGCTGCTGCAAGGGCAAATACTTTCTATCTGGTGCAGAAGGTTGTGATTTAAGTTCTTGTTAAAATGGTATCCCGCATCCTATTTCATTTAGTCGGTTCCTATGCTCCCGAAAATTCTGTGTGAGGAGTTATGCTCTTTGAATCCCGGAGTTGATCGGCTAGCCTTTTCCGTTGTGTTCAAGTTTAATGAGAAAGGAAATGTGTTGGAGAAGTGGTTTGGTCGGTCTGTAATCAAATCATGTGTCAAACTTGCGTATGAAGATGCTCAGGTCTTTTTGTTAGTCTTGAAATCCTTTTCTATCAAATTCTTTAAGGGAATAATAGATAATGCTAAAAAGGAGTACAGCTTAGACGAATTTCCAAAAGTATTTGCAGGAAAGAAAATCAGCGAAGTGAAGGAAGCGGTCATTGATCTCTTTAATCTCTCTCAAATTATCAGGAAAAATAGAATGGAGAATGATGCCTTGTTTTTGTTCAATCCCAAGCTAAACATCACTTTGGATGATAAAAGCGGTCTTCCACGTGGTGCTGCTTTGGAAATGGTCTTTTTGCGTATTATATTAGCTAGGCGGAGAGTATTATTTATTTTTTAGTCTGGGAGTGCCAATCATTTGGTCGAAGAATTTATGCTAATGGCAAACATGGCTGTTGCTCAAGAGATCTACAAAGCGTTTCCAAACATTGCTCTGCTTCGTTGCCATCCACCGCCTGAAAAAGATTTCCAGAAAACTGTTAGTTTTTTAGTCGCCCTGTTGCTATTAGAAAAGTTTTATTCTTTCAGATCGACTTGTGCAACAAATTTTTGTATCCGGTTGGCGAAGGGACTAAAAAGGAAATCTCTTCATCTTTAATGCGATGTAACACCGATCCGCTTCTTAAATACACAATTGCGCCTATTTTATCTCTTCTCGTGCTTAAATGTATGAAATTAGCGATGTATTTCTGTGCCGGAAAGGCGGATAACAAGTCTTTCTTCTCGCATTACGCGTTGGGTGTAAATTGGTGAATAATGTTGCCTGTCTTCTTGTTTACCAAATATGTTTTTAGCTACACTCACTTTACATCTCCAATTCGTCGTTATTCGGATGTGGTAGTTCATCGTTTGCTGGCTGCTTCTCTAGGATACATTCCTCTTCCTAACTATTCAATAGAGCAAATACAAGAGTTGGCGACAAGGTGTTCATATAAAAAGATCGCTCAGAGATATGTCACCGAGCACAGTACAGCGATGTTCTTTAGTCTTTTGGTCAAGGTTTGTGACTGGTGCTGTTATTTATTATTTTTCCGACTATTTAGGACGTAGGATCAATGAAGTTGTTGGGCATTGTCTACGCAGTAAACGAAGAAGATATGTCCTTTGATGTCCTGCTGGTTAAGTATGGCCTAAGCAATCGCATTTTCACGGAAGTTTGTATATTTTATTTCAAATAATAGTGAAGTGATGATGTAATTATCCAGAAACTGAAATTGATCCAGAAAGCACATTACGAGCGAGAAGAAGGTAATTTCATTCTGCGTTGGGATGCTTCAGATCGAAATTCTTTTAACGAAGGACTGGTACTAGAACGCCATTTAAACAGCCCTAATGAGATACTTTAGGCTGCTTCCGCCGACGAGCATAGCACAGATGAAGCTGAGATCAAACAAACAGTTCGATTACTTTCTGTCGTTGAAGTAGTTTTGTCCCCAGACGCCGTTTTCAACAAATATGAGGTTATTTATAGATCAGATCCGAACTAATATAGTAATTTTCTACTTTAGGCAACTGTTGTTCCCACTTCCGATGACAAACCACTAACTATCGATGACGTTGTGATTCATATTAGCGATGGACGTGAAAGGGAAAAATCTTTTTGCGTGCAGTGATTATGTATATTTGTTTGTCACACATTCAAAGTCTTTGTGCTTGTTGTATTATTTGTTCTATTATGTTGTAAATAGGTAATTGTAAGAGTGGAGAATTGCTTTTTTGCATTTTTATCATATGAGTGCGCGATTAAAGGCCTGTTTACAATGGTGGAGTTAAGCTATGTCAATTTGGTGTCCACAATTTACAGCCAAATGCTACAAACAGACCATCTACATTAAGGAAAACATATGGGAAACAATTCCCCATATGGGAAAAAATGAAAAAAAAAAGTACCGGGAGTACTGAGTATCTTTTCCCATTGAGAAAATACATGTGGAAATATGTTCAATTAAATTTCTTCGTTCGGCCCGTTTCCCACTGTCGATGTATTTAGGGAGTGTCATGCAAGCGGTCTCTTTTTAATAAAAAAAAATCAATCAAAAATTAAAAAAGTTCTCATTTGCACATACCGTATTTGCTCTGATAAGCGGGCATCCCTGAATTCAAAAAAAAGTTTGTGGCATTGTGCTTTTGGCTTGTATTCTGCTAGTGTCTTCTGGACCTGTTATCAGTGTTGGCAATTTGAATCTTTGAATCCGAACTAATTTGGCGTGGAAAATTTCGACCGGATTAAATCCGCTCGAAAATAAATCCGCTCGAAAAAAAAATTGAGTCAAAAAATTTGAATCCGTCGAAAAATATTTTTCCATATTTGGATTCAAACAATTAGTAAAAAAAAATAAATTTAATTTGAATCCGGATTCAAATTAAATATGGTTAGAACCTTTGAATCCGGATTCAAATTAAATTTTTTTTTTTTACTAATTGTTTGAATCCAAATACGGAAAAACATTTTTCGACGGATTCAAATCTTTTTAAAATTTCCCCCAATAAATTTGAATCCGCTCCTACAGTAGCCGAAAAAAGTAATGCGCCACCTATGAAATTTGCATATTTCATTCCATATCTCCCGCCAACGACATTTATCGGTACAACATGCATAAGCGGAAATGTTCACAGGAATCTCAGCTACATTTTGAGTACAAATAAGTGTATGTGTGACACAGATTTACACTCTATACAGCTGATTTTTGAAAGAGCGCACATTTTTAGGGCGGAAAAAAGTAATGCGCCGCTCGATATTTGTCACTGTTTTCACGGTTTTTAACCATTTTATAGATTCAAAACAATTGAAACCACTTTATTGAACATCAATCCTTCGTGGCATAGCCTTTCGCGTCAATAGCAGCTTGACAACGACGGGGCATAGATTCAACAAGTTTCATAACAATATCATGTGGAATTTTGGACCATTCCTCAGCGAGAACCGTGATTTGGTGA
>BBSZ01013492.1:0-24396 GCA_000981365.1 Subanguina moxae
TGATTCGAAGATGGAGGACACTCATGGTTAGTTTTCTGTAAATGCGTTTTTCTTTTATTGGTTTCATTTATTAACGTAGGGATGTTGAAGTATTATGAGGCTCGATACAAGGTCTTGACTCAGGTAAAGTGTTTTAATGTTTTTGTTTTTTTATTATTGACATGTTTCTCTTCAGCATGTAACGTCAGAACGGGTTATGGACATCGTGAGAAGTGGCAAGATGCAGACTCTGGACAATATTTTGAATAAGACAAATTGCAAGTTCTTCGGGCTTAATTATTCACCGATTTTCGAGGATGCTGCGTACGTCATTTATTCGTGTATCTGATGTGTTAACTGGTTTTGTATTTAGGAGTAAATTTGAGCTGGAAAAGAATGAGGTGCTCGTTATGGGTTATGACGTTGCTCATCCACCGCCGGTCAGCGCACAGGAACGTCGATTGTTGCAGGCTAAGGGAATGACAGTGGATTCGTTTGATCCATCTATTGTTGGGGTACTTCTTGCTATGCTCTTTTTTTTTTGTGTGACAGCACTCAGTAGTAAAGCTTAGATCTGTGCTAACATGGCTAAAAATCCACATGCATTCGTTGGTGACTATTTCTATCAGGAGTCGCGCAGAGAGTCTGTGGATACCGAACAATTGACGGAGCGTACTACATGGATCTTACAGATGTTGGCTGCTAATCGTCCTAATGCCGGTCGACCTAAGTACATCTTTGTACTTCGTGATGGATTGTCGGAGGGACAGTTTGCCATGGTCAGCTGCTTTATTTTTGTTTACGGGTTTCACGCCAATTTGCTTTTTAGGCAGTTGATGAAGAGTTAAAGGCGATCAAGAAGGGCTGTGTTGAATATGATCCTGACTATGAGCCTAAATTCGTATTTGTTATTGGAACTAAGCGTCATTTCAAGAAGTTCTTCACTTTCCACGATGGTGTCTTTGAGAATCTTACACCTGGCTCGGTGATAACTGACAAGTTTGTTCGTGAGGATTGTCCAGAGTTTTTCATGCAGTCCCACTACCCGTTAAAGGTATGCAATATACTGCAAATGGTTCGCCTAACGTATTGTTTTTTAGGGAGTTGGTAAGCCAGTAGAATATAGCGTTCTTGTCGATGAAATTGGGGTCAGTCAGGATGAGCTTCAAGGGCTGCTTAACTCGCTCTGCTACTCCCATCAAATCGTTAATTCTGCAATCTCTTTGCCGGAGCCTATTTATCAAGCTGACGAGTTGGCTAAGCGTGGTCAGAATAACTACTTGTCTATGAAGTATGAGCTATTTTGGATGGCTTTTCAACCTCTTATTTTTTTTTTGTCTTTAGGCGTCTTGAATGCAACAGAATCCCGCGTAATCGTGAAAGAATGGTAGATTGTCGCGCTCTCACTGAGATGCTTTGCTATATGAACAGCAGCCTCAAATCGACCCGTTTCACTGCTTGAAATCGGGATTTGTTTTTTCGTTATTTCCGATAAAATACATTATGAAAATGTACTTACTTTTGAAATTTTGACTTGGCTGTCTTTTTATAAACTTAATGTTTATCTTTATATTTATATTGATGAACATAGTTTATAATTTACTTTGAGTTCTATTGATTCTGTTTTTTTTTCAAATGGTTAGCTGATGGTCGCCATGGCGCTTTCTCCAGGACTGGGAACAACGAGCTTTCAAAGCTATCATTTTCAATATTATTCGAACCCACTTGACTTCCTTCCCAATCAAGGGGTTTATTATTATCGTCTTTGCTTTTGTCCTCAAACTGCTTTTTGAGCCAATTCTCTTTTGGTTCCACAATTTTTGGCTGTTTTTTTTCCGCAATTTGAGAATCACTCAATTTGTTTTCGGTTGTTGAGGGAGAATTCACTGATTTTTTTGAGTGTCTTTCCTCTTTTCCAATTGATAGCTTTCCTTTTTTCTCATTTTCATTACTTTTAACTTCTTCTTTTGGATACGGCTGAACCACTTGTATCGAAGAAATGGCTGTGGACAGTAAAGTATCACTTGTATCAGCCGGTTGTAAATGATTTCTAGAAGCAGAATAAGTCGTTTCCTCGTGACTATCATTATCAAATTGTTTTTTTAGCCAGTTCTCTTTTGGTTCCACTCCTTCCTTAACTTCTTCGCTCCTTTTTGAACTACCGATTTCAGTTTTTTTATGAGAAAGAAGTGCTCGCTTGAGTCTTTTTTCGCTAATCTGCCCTACTTCGGTTGGTCCGAACAAATTGGCCTGATTTTGTGGCACATTTAAACTTGGTATTATTTGATCAGACTGTCGAATTGGTGTCACTAAGTGAGTTTGATGGGGAGCTGGTTGGTTGGATTGTTGCTGTTGCTCTTCTTCAAATTTGGCCACTTGAGAACTCAAATTGTGTGCACTCTGGTTTAAATGACTTGATTGCTGTTGTAAATTTAGGGTAGCTTCTGTCTGTATTCTGTCAACAATTTCTTCGACTTTTTGGGAAGCTAGTTTAGGAGCTAGTTGACTGTTTTGTAGTAGTTCTGCTATTCTTTTCCGTCCATCTGAATCTCTTTTTTTGCTTTTTCTCTTGCTTGGACGACCTCTTTTTGGCTTTTCAATTGCGTCTTCCTTCTTTTTACTGTTTTTTCTAGGCTTTTCTTTGAAAGAAAAAACTATTTGCCTATCAGAATTGTTTGATTTTGTAGCTTTTGACTTGGTTTTAGCTGGCTTTACCTGTTTGGTAGCAGATTCTTTTTCGTTCAAAGAACTTCCGGTCTTATTGGAAGAAACTATTTTGGCAAAGTCATCATGTCTTCTCCTGGATGGGGGTTGTTCGCTTGCTCTATTCACAATGTGTGCTGCATCTCGACTCAATTTCTTTTTCAAAATCACTCTAACTGCTCGATTTGCCTTCCTCTGCGATGCTTTGCTGTTGTTTTTAGTGGAAAATTTTGATGGTAATACCTCAACAGGACTTCCTCCCTCCTTTACAATAGATTTGTTAATGGTTTTCTTTGGCTTGACTCTGGCATTTTCTACGGTCTGTATGCCATTATTTATAAGTATAATGGTTCTTCGCTTTGGTTTGGGGTCTTTAAAACTGGTTTTAGTTGTTAATTTGGGTTCTTTCTGGGTTTCAACATTGGGTGAAGATTTTTCTGGGTTTTGTTGCGGCTCTTCCACTTCTTCTTCGTCACTATTTTCAGTGGTAGAGAGTTTAGAAGAGGTGAAAAGCTCTTCCAAAGAGTCAGTCAAAGGCAATTCCACGGTTTCCTCCTCATCATCGCTTGTATTTTCCGCAGTTTCGGGAGAGAACGGAGCTATGGATGCGTCAGTTAAATGACTGTTGTTAACAAAACGACCCCCATCATTCAACAGGTGATTAATTAGTCTACGTCTCCGCAAAGCCAAAAAATTTTTAAGTAAAGGAGTTCTGTGCTGGTTGCGAGATCTAGCTAGCAGGCGGCGGAATGATAAGGGTAAACCTCTGGCTTCTTCTTCTAGCTGCTGCTGAGCTTCCTTTAATTTTTCAGCTGACAGAAGCTCTTCAATGGTGACGTCACCAAGGCTCTCGTCAACTACAAAAGTGGTATTAAAAGATTTACATGCATCTCATTAAAATAAAAGCAATACGAAACGTTTAGCGGTAATTATTTTTTAGCTATGGTACGGATTCCGGTCACCAGAATCCGGTTTTTTCTAACCCCCTGTAAAACAATTATGTTAAATTGTAAAACTAACTGTCGATGACGTCCTTAGATCCTTTTCTTTTTGATTTTCCATCCAAAACGTCCTTATCTTGTTCATTGTCTTCATCGTTCAACTTGCCTGGAATCTTTATAATAGTGGGTCTTCCATTGCCTTTGCTCCTAGGAATAATCAATTCGGTGAATTTAGGTCCATCGCTTTTTGGCCTGCTCGTTTTATTATCAACCACTGACACATCCTTAACTTCTTCTTCTTCTTCTGTAGATCTAACTGCTGATGTTTTTTTAGAATTAGTCCTTTCTGACACAACTACAGTGATGGGAAGTGGGCGACAATAGCTGCAAGAGGCTTTGCACAAAAATCTGCCACTAGTGTTTTCGCAGAAACCTTTTGTTGAGATCAACTCGTCGCATCTTAAATTTGCATTCTTGTTACAAGAAATGTATGGCAAATGCAAACTTTTCATATTTGTCAATGCAACCTCGGATCCTTTTGGGTTCATCTCCCACTCTTTGACGTCGGATGAATTGGAGAGCTCTGTCTTGGACTGAAGGAATAAGATTGGTTCGTATTTTTCTCTGACCACACAGGTCACAGGTGGCTGAACAGAAGATTTTTAAGTAGTCAAAAAAGTCCTGGAAAATACGAGTAAAAGAAAGAAAGAAGTCGTGGTAGCAAATTACTTTATCAGTGCACTTTTCTTGGATTTTTCTGCAAATACGAACATCTTTGTCGATACATAGAGCATTCTCTAAAATGGTAATATTTTGTCGATATATTCAAATTGGCTTGTCCAACCATCAGTAGCTGGCTGCACTCTTTGGCCAACTATGACTACTGGTTGAGCAGTGTCTTGCTCTGGAGAATTTGTTTTATTTACCACAGCAACTGCGGTACCGGAACTATTTCCTGAGGTGAGAGATCCAATAGAACTGTTCAAAGTGGTCACAGAGAAACGAAGACACAGTTTACAAGTAGCTGCACAAAGGGTTCTTTTGATCTCTGTGGACTGTTCATCGCTTTCACAGAAGCCAATCCGGCCTAGCTCATCGCATCTAAATGATTAAGATCAAGCGTACTTAATGAAGTGCCTGACTTTTTGCCAGACCAGGGCTGGTAGTAACCAAAGTTAGTTAGCCGACTAACTAGAGTTAATCGACTTTGCAAAGGCACTAATCGTATTTTAAAATTTTGAAGACATTTCAACTATTAGGAGCTCTAAAATCAGTCATAAAAAATTATTGATCAGAAAAGTAAAAATAAGTGTGAAGATTTTGTTAGTTGCCAATTGAAAAGGTCTTACTCCTCAACCACATCCTTGCAGGAAGCTCTAGTAGGAGAAGCTCCAACCTCATTCCTAACGCTATTAGTGTCGCAAAAGCCGCAACTAAGTGGGCAATGGTTCATCACTATAATTAATACTTTTTGATGCTTAACATTAGCAAATAGTTGAGCTTACTAAATCCAAGGTAAAACTAAATAGTTTCTAGTTTTTCGGAGTCAATCATATAGATCTTACAAAAAAATTACTTGATTTGTGCAAAAATTAGTGTACAACAAGCAATCTGGACCCAAGTCACCACACTTGGCACCTAAAAGACAAAATTTACATGCTTAACAAATTCCAGTCAGAAAAAAACCGATTTCCACTTGGCGTTTAGGACGAGCCAACACATTTGGTTTTCTGACGGAAATATGATTTAAAAGTTTGATCAGCTAGGCAAAGCTTACAATGCAATGCTTTTTTTCTGATCAACACTTTCCAAAGACTCATCATTTCTAAAGTAGTTGTCAAAGCCGGGAGGAACACACAGACGGCAAGTCCTTCTGCAGTGCTGGAACATTTGGCTCCGGAATTGCTGAAATTTTGTTGCTGGCGTCATATCACTATATAGACAGGGGTCAAATGTGCATCTATTTTTATTACAAAACGACTAATTTAGATGGTTTTCCCCAGATGTACACAGGGTCGAATGAAATCACCAGTATTAGAAAAAATTTTTTTACCTAAAAACAGAAAAGGATTAAAAATGTTGGAGTTGTGTCCAGAATGTGGGGTTTTTTTTAAATAATGACAAAAAAAATACTTGGAGTAAATTTGACAGCGGATTCGCCTTACCTTTTTGAAACATTTGGCTGTTTCTCCACCACAATCTGGCTGCAAATCTTTACAATGTGAGCTTTCATCTAAAGCAAAATGTGTTTATTTAGCCAAAAAATTATTCTTTTTTGCAAAAAGCTTTACCCAGATTAATTTGAGTTGCTTGCAATCCAATAAACAAGGGAATAAAAATCAAATAATTTATGCAATTGATTACTGATATCATTACTAATTTACCTAAATGATTTCAAATAACCGATTTCCAGGTAAATTGCGCTTTTTATAAAGCCTAATAATTTTTGTGATGCTGTCAAATAAAATTAAACAATGCACAAATAATTTATTGTTGGGTAGCTCAATTAATCGAATGTTTGCTTTGGAGTGAACCTTTGTTTTATGAATAGTATTTGAACTAGCTTTGTATGTGGCCAGCATGGCCTTGTGATAGCACAACACTGCATTGTTTTCGCTAAAAATATCTATAAATGGCATATGATATTTATTTATCATTGTTTATAGTATAATTGAAATGCCATTATTCTGCAACATTATTATTTTTTTGCTAAACAGAGTCGGCTAGAGTCGGCTTCCCTCGGGTAAAATCACGAGCGAGAGAGACTTTGGGCAGCTTTTGGTCACGGAAGGGAGGGATGGATACGGGAGATCAACTCTAGTCAGAACTCCAAAAACTACTGAGATATTACAAAGTCTAATGATAAAAGTTTTTGTATTTTTTCTCTCTAACATTGCTAGTTATTTTTTGAGCTTGGAAAACAGGGCTACTAGATTTTTTATCATTATAACTTGAAAATAATTATAATTTGCTAACTAAACGAGCAAATGAATTTCAAATCAAGTCAAAAAGTTGGTCTCAAAAAGCAAAAACAAAGATGAACACAAAGTTGATAAAATTTTTGCCAATTTCCTTAAGCAAAGAGAAATTTCGGAAAGCGAAAGAATAGATTGAAGGTTCATCCTCCACCATGTCAGTGGTGATCTCAATGCTTTCAGTAGCTTGTTGAATCGACCCATCACCGTCATTAACAGATTTAACAGGGTCAAAGACCAGAGGTTGGTCTAAGTTCTTGGCTATTGCTATAATCATTTTGCAGCTGCCCGTCAGTGTGGTGTGGATGCCCAGACTTTGCTTCAACTTCTCAACACTTAATACATTTTTCTTTTTACTGTTTTAAATTAGCTAAAAAGCTTGCAAGTAGTGGGTCAGTGCATAATAATTCATCAGAACAGTGATAGCGTTTTCACCACACTTTAGGTCCCACAATGGTCCCATGCAAATGAGGGCAGCACTGGTGGAGCTTAATTGAACAAGTGGTTAGAAGCATTTTTCCAATTTAAATATATAAATATTGCGTAAAAATAGGTTTAGCTAGGCATAAAAACTATCTGCATAAAACTATGCAGATGGAATGATCAATTTTCTTGGCGGGCCGGTTACTTGAATAGCGTTTAGCCATTAATATTTTCTCAGATTTTTTTGAATTTGGCCAAAAAGGCCTTTTCATGTGACAAACTATGACAAACTGTAACCGAAGAAAGTAGTTTTTTCTTGCTTTCCAAACGATGACCTGCAAACTTCATCAAAACCAATGAGCGTGTTATTTGTAGTAGAGGCTCTTTCGATGCCATAAAGGTACTCCACATCATCTTTTAGTTTTGTCCATTGAGGTGCGCAAAGAGACATTTGATCTGGCTCAAACCTCAAAATAGTTTTTTATAAATAAAAAACTTATTTTTGATATTTAAAAACCAACTTTTGAAGACATTTGTAGTCTTCAGAGTCCAAATACTCCCGCTGCTTCACACAAAGGTACCGGAGCTGCAGCAACGACTCATAAAAAACTGTGGAGGGGCCCTTCTCCTCGCAACTGTTAAGACAACCATCCACTTCCTTGTAGAGGCTGTAGTTACAGCAACATTTACAAAAGATTTGCACACAACTCTTGCATTTCTATAAATTTTTAAAAAAGCGAAGGGTCAATCGTCTTCTACTCTGTCATGTCCTATTGTTCTCTTGTGTGTGTGACTCTTGTTTTATAGACATGCTAGATTCAAGCGGTCGAAAAAAAAAAGAAGTTTGAAGGACGGGTGCAATGAGGCGTGGAACTTTTGTCCAAAAAAGTGCAAAGGTGTGAAAAAAAGTGCTCGAGTCGAAATGGTATGCACACAAAAGTTCACAACAGGTGGGATAACTTGATCTTCTTATTGGTTATTGAGCTTTCACTTTATTATTTTTAAAATTGGACGTCTAGATGGCTTCAAAGTAGATCTTAATCTAGTACAACTTCAAATAATTTACCTGCACCACTGCTTAAAATCAGGTAAAAAGTGTCTGTCGTTAGATGTGTACATCTTCATCTAAAAATTTAGATTATAACGTGAAACATTTTTTTCCGGAAATACCATATTGGGATAAGATGTGTTACAAGAACAAAATTCAGCCTGAAATGCTTGGTTGACATTTTCAGAAAATGAACCGAGTGTGTAAATCAGTTGGAACAAAATATTAAGAACCGAGCTAGTGGGATCCATTATTTGCTGCTTTCCTTGGCTGTAGTAATCAAATGTTGAATACAAGCAAAAGTGAGATCTAATACATTAAAAGGAAATGGGTGATTCATTGATGAATTGCATAATTTGCTGTATCTATTCAGTAAAAAATGCAATTTGCATGAATCAAACTGGCCAGATAAACCAAAATTAGGGTAGCCAAGGCTTTGGTTTTTGATGTGTATGTGTTGTCCGATTCCTAGGATCCAAACACTGAAACATGTAGATGGGAAGTTATGGGAAATTCGATGTTATTAATTAATTTGTAAGTAGAAAAGAGGGAACTTATGCAGTCAATGTCTATGCAATTGCACGCGCAGTTGAGTAGGCTAGGCAGTTGGACGCAGAACAGGGGCACCAGCGCCACTTTTCTTGCTCATGCAGGTAGAATCTCACCTCATTCATAAAGCTAGTCGGCCCTATTTTACAAGTCGGAGGTTTTTTTGTTTTGGTTGTCCTGTTATTTTAGACCCTTTTCAACATAATACGCTACAAACCATAAATAGGCTATTTTCTGCACTTTCTCGTCACAGAAAGTTGGTTTATGGAAAGTGGAAAAATTTCCGTATTTTGCCTTGGTGGGCCAAAGTAGACAACCTTATTAATGGTATTTTTAAACCCTAGGAACTACTTAGGCATACAGTTTAGGTATAAAAAAAAACCGCACCGTAAAACTGCAACACGTGATTTTTCTAACTCTCTTAACAAGTGTTTGAGTACTGTTGTCCGTTTTTTTTTTTTTAATAAATTTGATTCTTCAAATTATTCATTGAGCAGGCTGTAAAACTCTTAATCATAAACACATTTATCATATTTTAAAACAACTTTTTCCGTTAAAAGTGCCAAACTGTTCAAAATTGTTTTGTTTATTTTTTGAGGATAATAAATTGCTAAAAAATTGAAAATCTTGTTCCTGACGTTGTTATATATTTAAAAATTCTCGCTCTCTTCTCTTTCTTTGATGTTGTCATCCTGCACTGAATATTTTCTCTTTTGTTTTGATTTTTAGCTTTCTGTTACACAATAACTAAAAACTTTGATTAAACATGAATTTATTATAACTAAACTAATCCCGAAACCAGAATCCTTTTACGCAAAATGCGGTATTACATGTGGCCGAAATATATGCACAAAATAAATAGGACAGAGAAAACAGATGATTAGAACTTGTACTTGGACATAAAATCATTTCCATCCGGATTTTCGTCATACATGAAGCGAGCAGGGTCGGCTTTGCGGTTCACAAGTCTGAAAATTATTTTTTTATTGTTGATTTCTTCAATTCTTTGTTAAAAAAATCCCGCTCATTCTAAAATAAATTTGTTTCCATAATAGCTATATTTTGCTATATATTTAGAATAAAACAACTTACAAAAGTATTATGGTAAAACCCACCCAGTTTCATCAGGCACACGTTCATTCATCAAACTCTCATCCACATAGTATCTAGAGGGAGGGACCTCTGGCTTCCGAATGCTAAAACAATATTTCCATTTTATAAAAATCAATCCCGGTAATCAAAAATACAACCCACCTCTGTTTCAGCATAGCTTGAGTCATTTCAATTTGCTGTGGAGTTCCAGAGATGGTGATGCCCACGTCAATTCTTGAGCCACAGTCCTTCTGCAGGGCATTCATAAGTTCTCCATTGTTGCCAAAGATCTTGCCACACAACTCTTTTGGAATGGCCATCTGCAAAAATTGCTTGCAAATGTGTTTTTGCTGGTAATTTATTAATAAAATACCTGAACTGCCTCAGCTCCTCGTAAATAGTCCTCTGGGAAGACCATGTTGGCTGGCGCTGGAGCACGTCCATAAACAGGCTCAGGTGGATAGCGACTTGGGTCGGGCAGAGGGCGACGACCTGCTGGGCCAGCACCTCGCCAGGAAGCGTTGGCTCCGTAGTCGTCGTAGTGGCCAGGAGTCGGATGGTAGTCATTGGCGAGACGACCTCGAGGATCTCCACCTGGACCTCCTCCTATAAATATTAGTTTCATATAAGTCGGCTTGATCAAACTTTTCTCAAAAATAATAAAGGTAGAGATTCAAAACTAACTGCGCATGTTTCCCATGTTGCCAGTGAAGCCTCCATACACATGAGCAGCTCCTGGATCGTAGTTGGCAGGATCATAGGGGCGTTCCACACTCTTGACAGGAATCTAAGCAAGTTGGAAATGACATACAAACCCACAAAGAGGTATTCAAGTGGACACTTACAGCTGAAAGGTCTTTGATAAGACTTTGGACAGCCTCTACAATATTATCTTCAGGTCCAGAAATAAGTACAACTCTGTCTATAAGTCCAAGTCGTTAAACAAAAAGTAGAGAAGCAAAGTAAAAAGTGCTTGAACCGACCTGTAGACATAGGACAGATCTCCTTGAAGATGGTGACCTGAGTCTTGGTCTTCTCGCCCAACTCTTTCACATTAGCCCCTGCCCGACCCATAATTTGTCCAACATGAGACTGGTGAACAAGCATGCGAGTCTCATTCTTGGCCTTTTGGTCCTGTACAAAAAATATTTAATAAATAAATGTAGAGCAAAAGCAATAGGACGGTCGGTAAATTAAGGACTGACAAATTGGAATTCAAACAACGCTCAAAGTTATACAGCTTGATTATCTCAGCTGTTTTAAACAATTTTTTCTCGTTTTATTCAACATGTAGCCCTGGATCTCCTATTTCTAATGAGGTATCAATTTACTGGACATTGTTGGAAAAAGTTGGAGAATTTTGTTGAATGTAGCCGGGAGTATTTGCTTTCAAAAAAGTCCACGCCTCAAGTTTACTCAAAAGCAAGTAGAAAAAGCAAACCTGAAGCAGTATGTGGATCACTTCCTTGAACAACTCCACAATGTTTTCTTGGGAGGAGACGATAGTAAGAACACTAAATAGGATGACTAAATGGAGTAGTTGTGCAAAATGTAAATAGAGTTGAAAAGTGGTTGTGTGACTGAAAACAAGCACTTGTTCGAATGTCGAATCGACTTCGATATATCGGGTGGGTGGTCAACAGATCAGGTCTGCACAATTTCCAACACGTGACATTCAAGAAATTACCGTTCGGGGGTGTTACGATCCGGAACCGACATCGACGCCTCATACTGCAATAAAATAACGATAAAAAATGATCATTGGATTAGTAAACAACAAAGTCGTTTTCTTCAAGTGCACTTCTCTAAAATCAGGGCTTCCAGATCAATCAACAAAATGAATTATTGATTCCGAAAGGCAACCTCGAAAACCCCTATTATTTGCTCGAAAAGATCATTTTGTGTAAATAAACACATGCGGAATATGACAAAAGATCACCAGAAAACTCTCAACTTTCGTCCAAAACATTGGATATAGAGTAAAATATGACCAATCTTAGTCCAAAATTTTGTTTGCATGCGAAATTTGATCGTACACATTGTCACAAATTAATAATTTCTTAAAATTAGTAGTGGAAGCCCTGAGTCAAGTCTTTGAGTTTTGAGTAGATATAGAAAAACCCAAGAGCAAGTGTGATTTTTTTGACACAAGCCTTAATAAAGTGACAAACTGACCTTTTTGCTAAGAGAGTTGATATTTTCACCTCCTTTTCCAATCACAGGTCCTGAAATTGTAGATATTTTGATTTTTATTTGATGATGTCTGATAAAAAGTCTAAAAAATTGCCTGCTGCTTTGGTTGGGATAAGAAGACGGAGTTGGTATTGGCCCGCATCCAGAGCGTCATTAAAGGACAGGTCATTAAAGCGATGGCGTTTGCCTGAGCCATCTGGGTTGCCGGGTCCGGAGTTGCGCTTCATTTTGGCTGAAGGTTGAGATACATACTCAATGTAGAAATTTAAAACAAAATTACATCGTTACCTTAGAAACAGGAAGAATAGCAGGGGTGCACAGTGTAATTGTTATTGAAAATAATGAGCTTAGTATGCAGGTACTATACCCACAATCGTATCAAGTAGATAGCGATTTATCTTTTATGATGTCCACGCAGCAGATACAGTAAATATAAGATTTGTCTTGAGTGGAAATGTTTTTGAAATTGATTAATCCACAGGTTTCTCAAATGCACCTTTGCTAACGGTTTAAAACAAACGGAGCACTTACAGAATACACCACCCAATCGACTTAAGAATACGCCATTCATTCAATTTGTCGGGTTTTCTTTACAATTTGTGTCAAAAAATCTTCCAAATGCTAATAAAATGCAAAGATACCCATGCCAGCGGAGAAAGTCTGAAACCTGTGACAGTTCCATTTCTGATTATGACAAGCCATCATTTTCCAGAAATGATGACTGGACAAAAAGCGATTGAAAAGGGTTTCGTGATCATCCGCCAAAAGTAAAATAATTTTATGTGTATCGATTTGCTATGATAATAAAATATGGTGAGAGATTTAGGAAGAGTTTTTTGAGTGGAGTATTCTGTAATTTAGTCAAATAAACAAAACGCTAAAGATTAATTTTATTGGGTTAATCTTATGCAAAATAAAAAATAAGTGCTTATGTTAAGCTTACATGTGATACAAAGTCTACTTTATGTGTTTATTAAGTAGTTAAATAAACATGAACATTAGGTGAAAGGCCTCTCATAAAGGCATTAGTAGTTGAACTTTTTGGAATAGTCAACCAGCTCCTGGCAATTTCTTGGCAAATCATAGTCGACCAATCCACCGAAACTTAAAAAAATGGGAAAATCTTTTTTCAGGCGCAAAACTTTCTTTTGCCTTGTTTTCCAAGTTTTTTCAGGTTGTAATGCCGAAGAGTAAAAAACTTGGGCCAATATAGCACACCTGCTGTATAGTGTCACCTTTGCCATAGCAAAAATTATGGCCAGTTAGCACGGGTCGCGCTATAGCGAGACTACCCCTTCATACTCTCTAATCATCTCCCATTCCCTAAATTCTATATAGTCAGGCATGGTTAATCCACCACCTTTAGAGACGAACGCGAAATTTGAAGGGGTCCACGAATTTTTTCGGACAACCACATAATTAACCACAAATATACCTAAGCACAGTGGCGTTCATAAACTTGAGCACCAAGTTCACGGCCGTATCACCACACCCCTTTCGAGCAATGTACTCAATGTTTTGGAACTGTGTCAAGGCCATTCTAAACATCATTGAATTGCTTGGAAATTGCAATTTTTGTCAAATACCCGCAAGCACCAAGTCTTGGAATAACCACAGACATGATTGGGACTGGATTTTTCTTCTGGTATTGCTCAAGGTCAGCATAACTGAACGGCAAAAAACATTTAAAGGTTTTTTGCAACTGTGAATTTACCTTTGAATACAAAGCACTGCCGCTTCCATTCCACCTTAAAAGTTTTTCAAGAATAGTCCCAATTTGCTACAATATGTAAATTTTGGTTCTTTTAATAAAAGACGACAACATAAACGAAACCCTCAAATGGTACAATTTAATTAGAAGGATATAGCTCGAAAATGCCTTTAAGAATTTCTTAGAAGAGATCTTTTTTGATATAATTTCTCCACCAGACTTTTTCCTACTAAGCAGTCACTTGATGGCGAGCTGTAGCAGCTTGGATCTTACTGGGCCTCTCAGAAGATTGCTACAGTACCCTTTTAAATAATATTTTCAAGCACATCATAGACATAAAGAGTTAAATTTAAATAGTAGAGCTATTTGCTTGCCTGCGCCTGCAGAACATTCCACTTCTTGTGGTCCAAAAGTCAATCTGGCTAGATGAAAAGGAATGGCAGTCCCATTTTCATAAGTCGCTGAAATATAGCATAAGCTAAATAATTAAAAAGGGTGCCCAATGTCGTCTGGGTGGATATTATAAAAAGGGCCCATACTTGCTGTAAACGATGGAAATTACAAAACTTTAAATGCGCACTAGACACTTTCTTTTTTCGTCTATCAATAACATACTCGTTTATGGCACTTGAGGCACCACGAAAAAGTATATTGATGGACGAAAAATGAAGTTTCCCTGCGCGTTCAAACTTTCGTAATTTTCATTGTCTTCAAAAGGATTGTCCTCTAAGTTTCAACAAAATACCGGCAGTATCGCTGGTAGCGTGCTCACTCAAGCAGGCAGTGAATTCGCCGAGAGTCCTAAATTTTTTTTTTTCAAATGACTGCTAATTTAGCTAAAGTTAAATCACTTACTTGCACATCAAGTACCAATTTTTATTTTTATCTGTTTCAGAAATAGGACTTGCCGAATTACTTTTATACGCATTTTTTTGATTTGCATACCAAAATCGTTGCTTTTAGAAAAATTTATAAACAACATTTAACATACGTTGGTAAACTGTTTTTTACATTCAAAGTCTTTGTTGGCGTCAAAAAGTTTGGCACTTCTCTCCGCAATGTCATTCGATAAAATTAGCAAAATGAAAGTGGCCAACACAAAAATTATTATTAGCGAGCGGCAAAACATATTTCAATGGCTAAAAAAAGTAAGATGTTCGTAAGGAGTATAGGCTAAATTCCATTATGTAATCATTATATAATCGAAAATTGGGATGATAGCTAAACTAATAAATATGACTTTACTCCCAAACATTTTATGAATCAATTTTTATTTCCGGCTTTCAAAAAAAAAAAGCATTTTGTTTTTTGATGTATTGGCTGCTCAATAAAGCATTTATTGGAAAAGTTTAAAGGTTTTTGACCAATTTGTATATTCGGTTTTAAATCTTTAACTTTTAAATTTTAAAATCAGTTTTATTCTAAAATCCAGCCCTTTCGTTGCCTTGGTCCCTCCTGTTATTTTTTCATTGTTTTTTTAAACCCAAATTGAAGCTTAGCCTTAGATCTTTGGCTCATTGTATGCTCGTACACATGGCATGGGCAAACACTGGACATACGATCTAAGCCTAAGTTAAGCCAAGGCTTACTTTTGGTTTAAAACAGTAGGGGGGTCAAGGAAAAAATAAGCTCAATTCTACGATATAGGCGCGACTGGGTGAGAATAAGAATGATGTTGAGGAAGAAATTACATCATTCTTATGTTCAGGAGTGATGTAACCACGTGTTGAATTATCCCAGCATATGTACACTGCACTTTTTAACATTTTTTTAGAAATGTAACTTTCCTGCCAAGACAAAATGGTTTCCTCTGTACTAACGTCTTTGTTTCAATAATTTATCATCGATTGTTTCAGGTTATAGGAGATTTATCTTCTCGCTTTCCGTAAGTATTTTTCTTGTATCTACATTTATATTTCAGTTCTCATTTTAGTGATCAATATGTTTTCTTTGTCGTTTTCCTCGCAATTTGCTCTTCTTCTGTTCTTTTCATTGATTGGATGCGGCAAGGCGAAAAAAGAAGATAGTAGAAAGAAAATTTGCGACAAGAAGCAATCTGCAACGAAGCCGCAAAAGCCTAACGAAAACGTTTGTAGATTTTACTGCATTAACTTTTTTATGATATACATTACTTAACTTTTGTATGTGTATATATGTAACTTATCTGCAGAAGCGAGCAAAAACAGCAGAAAGGAAAGGTTCAGCAGATCAGGTCGTCAAGCGTGAAAAGTCTTCCAAGGTAAAGAAAACGGTTCAGCAATTTAAGAAGCCTGAGAAGAAAAAGGAATCCAAAAACAACAATCGCGATCAAAGTCCTGAAAAAAGCGACGTTCACAGCAAGAAAGACAGCCAGGTTCGGGATATTCCTTCAAATGCCTCAAAAGTAAAGCAAGTAGATGCCAAAGCTGAAAAGCCGATTTCTAAGAAGAGTGAGGAGCCGAAACCCCGAGACATTCCTCTTGGTAAAAAAGAAGTGAGTTTAATTTTTTTTTACTAATTTCAGAAGTTAGATTTTCAATTTGTCTGCTACAGATGGAAATTGCCAAGGGCAAGAAACTTAAGAAGAATGCTTATCCAACAATGGATGACGTCAAAAGTGATTGGAAATCTGAAGATGTAACTTTTTTGTTCTGAAAGGTTTGTTTCAAAACATCTTATACATATAGGAAGACGATAAGCCACCGTCGAATCAACAAGCTGTGAAACCTAAAGTCATCTCGTTGGATGCGAAGAGAGTAATAAATCAGTGATCATTTTTGCTCTTCTATATTGATTTTTTAGAAGCTAATTGCCAAAGGACAGAAGCGCAACAAGAATGAGTATCCCACTATGGATGATGTGAAGAGCGACTGGAAGTCCGAAAGTGTATGCTTACTTATGCTGGCTATGGGTAGTGAGAAAATATAGTTTTTTTAGGAAGAACCGAAGAGCAAAAATATGAATTCTTTGAAAAAGAAGACGAGTAAAGAGCAGCAAAAAGACGGCGTTGAAAATACTGACAATCCGGAAGTGCTATCAAAGGACCGCGAACTGTCCAAACACGATGATCCGTCAAAGCAAGATGATAGCAAGCACGATGAGACTAAAGCAAACCTTCTTGATGGTGCTGACGAGAAGAAAAAGTCTCGTGAAAAGACTCCTGTGGCTGCTCTTCCCCTGCCGAATGCTAAAAATGTGGAGCCATCTCTGGCGAAGAATGCTCCATCGGTTGAGAAGAAAAAGAGTTCTGAAAGCAAGGTTATTTTACACTATTTTAATTCTGTATAATACTCGTTTTGCATTAGAAAGGTAATGCATTGCCAGATGAGCCCAAAACCAGTGAGAAAGAACAAGACGATTAGAATAATTGATCGGCTAATCACCAATCTTGAGAGTAAAGCTTTTCTTGTGTGCGATTAGCGGGCGATGCTAGATTGTCTCTTTCTTGTGCAAATCATTCATACATCCTTATACAACGTATGATTTTTTACTAGTGTTGGTATATTATTTGAACAAATCTTTTTTTTTTTGACAATTTTTTTCTATCAAACATGTCGCATTAATTACTTCTAATTTGAGACTATCTTCTTTAAATCAAAAGTAAATTATGAAATTAGGATACCTTAAGATATCGACTGTATAAGGGCGGTTTTTTGTCGATTTTTTTCAGCATTACTAATTATTAGCAAAATTATGAATCAATACTTTTCGCTTGCCACAATGATCACACTTTTTTAATAGTCATATAAAGAATAGACAGTTCTACAACAGCAAGCAAATAGTGAAAAAAATTGATTACGCCAGTCCCTATGATTAATGCCATAGCTTATCACAGAATTTATCAAGCTATATTGGCCACATAAATCCAAATTAATAACTCATGTTTACAGTGTCTAGAAAGATTAGCAGTTTTACAATCATTTCTTTTTAAACAAACTGCTTAAGTAAACTGTACTAACTATGCGAAGCCAAATAGCTATGTCCGGATTAATTGCTATTTGTTTGGGCATTAGAGTTATCTTTGCTGAAGAGACTCAAATAGATTTCGACGGTCGCAAATGGCTGCTTTGTTTAGATGAACGAAAAAACTTAAGCGACTTGATCAATGTGGTAAAACTTGCATAAATTTTCCATGAAAAAACAATATTTTGCCTTTAAAATGATATTTGGATTTACACGTTTGTACAACTCCCAAAAAAGCTTCCTTGATTCTCACAAGCTGTTGATTTTCAAAAGTTTTTTAAAATCACTCAATAAGCATTTCTATCCAGTTTTAGATCGTTTACTGGCGCTATCTCCTTAGAGAACCTCGAATGTGTTTATAGTTTTAGGACAGAGTGTATTATTGAGTGACTTAAGAAAAAATATAAAAAGACTGCTTGTAGGACCATGAAAGTTTTTTTTGAGACTTGTGCGATGCGTATAGAGCTCAATCCTTTTAGCAAGACCTCAAATTGGGATCTACTATCTCATTGACTACTAAAGATTGCAAGTAACATTTTTTGCTTAAAAGAAGCATAATGAAAAAGAGACAAACTTAAAGTTCTGTGTCCAACTTGATCAAATGCCTGGACGAAAATGAAAATGAGCCAGTGTTCGGTTAGCATTTTTTGAAAATTTTCGTCTTTACTCTATTAGTGTCACACCCCCTTTTTAAAAAATGCTAAATTACATATTTAGAACACAACAAGGTTACGGAGAAAGAGCCTGTTACCGTGAAACAACAGCGCCTTAGATACAGTCTTATTGAAATGATTTGCTCTCTGCCGGATGGTAAAGAAACCAATCGAATGCATTTTTACATGGTTAAAACTTACAAAATTTATAGGTGCATTTGAGGGAGCTTACCACTGCTTTCAAAGGTAGGATAACTCGTTATTGATGCGTAATTAGGGCTACATTTTTGAGTCTGGTGTGGTTGAGCCGTAAAAAATTGTTGACCACCGACCGTCGTGACGAAAGGGGTGCCCGCTTATTAGAGTTAATATGATAATCGCTGGCGGATCTGAGGGAACGTTTGAGGATGATGGCCAACTCCTTTACGGTGATCTTCAAGTCCTCCTCAACCGTCTTGCGCAGCTTGTCCTCATAAAAATGGCTCGGCCTAGCGCTCCTTTGCTCATCCTCCATTTCGTTTACGTCCTTTTCGCCGCTCTTGAACCGCTTCAGCCATTAAAAACACTCAGACGTCGCACTTCTTCCAGATGCCTAACCGCCTGAAGCCCACTAATCTTGTTGTCCTTTTTGAAAAGGAAAAGCAGGCAACGATATTAGGACATGAAAAAATATTCAGTTTAAAAATTCCACTTGAGAAAAATTTAATGGTACTTTAAAAGTGTCCACATCCCTTGGAATATCCTGTTTATTTGCTAATATCCCTCTCGCTAACGATATTACGGGAGGGAGGCCAACCCTAGTAGACCAGTTTTTTTAAATCAATTTTACTTTTAGCCACAGAGGAAAAAATAATAAGGAATTGCAAAAGTTGTTTGTTGGTCAGCCTGATCTTGCTGGAAGTTTGGGCACTTGTGGGCAAGTCTTTTTGCTTAAAACAATCATATTTTCCAAATAGAATTGGAAATCTAATTTTTTTTGTTAAAGACGGATGCACGATGTTGTCTGGGTTAGTAATTTTTGGTAAAAAGAACCTCTATTTTAGTGACACATTGATTTTATGGCACTCTAGGGTAAGTCGCAAGGAGTGTTGTTAAATTGAGGTTCGATTGTAAGGATGAGTAAAATTTGGTAAACATTTGGCTACAAATGTGATTTTCCCGCCCAAAATAATTAAAAAGATTAAAACTTTTAAGAAAATTTCCACCAGGACTCGGATATCCTCTTATTATTAAGAAGTTAGAAACCAGACCAGTGATTACCATTTTTGAAACATTATTTTTTATAGATCTACCATGATCCTTCTTAAGCGTGTGGAGTCTACTTTAAGAGAAAATTGTGGGCACATGGCTACAAATATCCTTCTCAACGCTACTAATCGCTATCTTTTGGGGTAGCTTTTTGGCCTTAACGGAATTTTCACTTCATTAAACAACCGATTTGCAGCAAGAATGCCACCGAAGGGCACAAATACAGGAAAGAGTGTGATGATTTGTCCAAATATTTGATTAAAAATGGTGGGGAAACACATGTTACTCTGGCTTTTGGCACTCTCTTGGGCATCGCTGTAATCATTGGCTGGCTTTAGAGTGCTACTCAATTGCGATGAAGTGACTGTTAAGATCCAGAAAAAATATCTTAATTATAAATTAATGTTAAATAAATTTAATGTTTCTTGCGTCACTAATACAATAAAATTGGTATTTTCAGAAGCGGCTACCTCCTAGTAAGGGATAAGGGGCGAAGACGTAAGGGGGCGACAGGGGCTTAGGAGTTAGAGATTCGCGCACAATTTTACCTTAAGGATAATCCGAGCATCACTCTTGAGAAATAAATGCATTTAGAAGCTCTTTTTGCTATTGTCCTGTAAAGGTCTCCAGAGCAATCTCTTTTGGAAAAAAAAATAAGTGGAGATAAGACAGTAATCTAAATCAGGCGGACAGGAATAGTGCCTGCTTTTATGTACTCTTACTTCTGAGAAGATTGTTTCTCCAGTTTCATCAGAGTCCGAGGTTGTGGATAGATTGCGGGTCGCCAAAATTGCGTTGAACAAAATCGTGCCAGACAATTTTTGGCCCAGAGACATCAAGAAGGCTCCTGGGAGCAAGGCAGTGATAGAAGACAAGAAAAGATACGTAAAAAAACTGTAGCCTTGGATGTGTTCTTCCTGATGAAGTCTCAATATTGCTGAAAAAAGCAGGATCAAAAGATATTTGAATGTATCAAAGACTCATTCCCCTAAAATACTTTTTACAACATTGAGTCAACTAATACTTCATGAGAAAAAACAAATCCAAAGCTACATGCTGAATAAAAAATTAGAAAAAGTTGTTGAAAAACAGCTGAGATAATCAAGTCTAAAATATTTGACGTTATAAATGACTAATTTGACGGGAGAAACTACCTAGAGCCATTCTCAATTTTAATTTTTGATCTTTTTTTGAGCAAATAAATACCGCTGAATCATTTCCGCCAAAAGGCTATATGTCTGCTTTAGTAAAACAGCAATTATCGAAGTTATTAGCACTATGCGATACGCTCTTATATAACATTAGACTGATTAATATTTCATTACAAATTGTATTAACTTCTTGCTCAATCTCCTTTCGTGTTATAGCATTTTATAGTTTCAGAGAAGGTTTTTATTTAGCATATTATAAATATGACTAGATTCACAATTCCATTCACATCCTTACTTTTTTGCCTTAAATGCTTTTGGGTGTTCGGGCTGTTGAAAGCTCAAAGCTTTGATGAGACTGCAATTGAGGAAAGCAGATTTCCTCATTGTAAGGATGAGGCTGTGAATGTAAGGAAATCTTAAAAGTATGCTAATTGATCAACTTTTTAAGTACATCAAATATGCTGAGACCAACAAGGACACCTATTTTGACAAATGCCAGTCAGTAAATTAGGCACTGTTCTAGTTGAGACGCTCTCTCCAAAGGTTTTTCAAAAAGAATAGTGCCGTAGATTAATTCTTAAAAGCAAAATTCTACAATACATCTTATAGAGAATTCCAAAAGATCGCGAATTGTTTGACAGAGAAAAGCAACTACGCTGATGGAAGTAGGCAAACAATATTAAATACTTAAAAGAATATTTTTTTTTAACTAGACCTTTTGAACTCCAAGGATGAGAAGGTTCCTTATGGCTGTCAGAAAAAGGCAATGTTAGGTCTCAACGAAACCTTGTGTGCAGATCCAGAAGGTTTATTTTGGTCCTTATGGGTTATCTGCCGGACATTTTCATATATATTTTTTTAAAATAAAAATTGTTTAAAAAATCTTCTATGTGTATCTACGATTACTAGTTTTTGCTCACCTAGGACCGAGCCTAATCCTAATCACCCTTAGGATGCAAAGGCAAAATTAAGGATCTAAAATACGCTAAGCTTAATTAAAGTAAATAAAAAATGAAAATGTCAAGCAAATAATTCAAAAGTAGCACACTTTTCTGTATTCTATGAAAATTTTTATTGCTATCTATTTACAGATGCTAGAGAGAATGCTATCGCATGTTTTACAAAGCAATTTTTTAATAAATTATATAAATAAATTTAATTTATTCCAAATTTTTAATAATTTAGTCATTGGACCGCCAAGGAGTACTACTCAGGACCAATTTTCGTTGTGCATCCTGAGCTTTTGACGAGTCCAGTTCCTGGAACCTGCGGGTAATACTCTTAACCCATTAGTGCGCAGACATCGAAAATGAGTTCTATGAAGATAAAAGTTTAGTGACAAAAGAATACTATTAATTTCTTTAGCATTGTCTACGCTCAACTCCAAAGCATTGTCCCGATTGTGAAGGAGAATTGTGGTCCTACTGCTACCAAATTGGTCCTCAAATATGCCAGATTCGATTTGCAGAAGTGGGTTTTCATGTCAAATCAGCAGAAACATTGCATCAATCTTTTAGAAATATGGCCTTCAACAATGTCACTTCCAACTATGATTGTGACAAACTCTTGAGCTACCTTGCCCTCAATTCTGCTTCTGTGGTGGCCATTGCTTTTGGCAGTTTGTTGGTCTCTGGGATAATGAGCTACTGGGTGGGTGCTGTTGGTGGTGGTCTGGTTTAAAGATTGCATTTCTACTTTTGGGAAAATTTTCTTGAGCCTTAAAAACAAACATGGTGATTAGCAATAGTTTATTTAATTAATTTATTATCTGAAATAAAAATATTTTTTAACTTAAATGCTCCTTTTACACGAAAAGTCTAATCAGTTTCATCAGACTAATCATGTCGGTGGGCAAAACAGCAATAAAGCAGCATGAGGAAAAGCTGAAGCCCAACGAAAACCTTTGCAACAATTAATTTAAGAACTTTTTAAGAAGTTTCTAAAAAGAATTACTTAAATTTTTGTTTCCTGTCAAAAATGACCCACAAGAAGAATGGGAACTAAGTAGACAATTGAATTATTAAGTATGCAGTATCTAGGGGAAAACCATGGATACCTCTTATACCAACTTAAGATGACTTAAATTCCGGCCTTTGGCAATCCATCTTTGCTCCTTCTCAAAATTGACTATACATTCCAAAGTTTTTGCGGTGTGATGGGATAAAAACTTACTAAATTATTGGTTAAAGTTAGGAAGACAAAGTGGAAGCTTGATGTATGATCTTGAGGCACTGGACTTTTCTTACAGGTTGGGAGTCATAAGAAAGAGTAAAACCTTGGTTTTTACTGCTATTTTAAGATTTGCTTGTTATTCTCAGCTGGGCTGACTGCCAAAATACTTTGTGCCCAGATTGCGGGTTTTATGGCTTCTGCAAACCAGATGATTTTAACCAAACCTTTGCAACTACTACTTCTGCTAATTTTATAGAAAATAATACTACTTGGTCTTTCACTTTTCCCATTTGTTCACAATGCATTTGTCCAGACAGTATCGAAGGAAGTTGTTGTGAAGAATGTAAAGGAATTGTTACATCTCCTTAACTTTTGCAACTTTTTTGCAACCTCTAATTTTGTCCTAAAAAATAATTACAAAGAGTTTAAATTTTGATGGTAAATATTGACTTCTAGAGATGCGCAACAGCCATAGAGTTATGACTGTCTATTTTTGTAACTTGCCCTGTTTCAGTGCCGAACCCCTGCGAAAACAAAGACATTTGCTTAAATGAGACAGATAGTGATACTGAAAATCATTTAATGTGCCAGCAGTTAGACTTATTCCATTTCCAATGCATTTGTGAGCCCGGATGGACTGGCCAATTTTGCAATGAGAGTGTGTTAGAAAGCGATTTTTTTAATGTTATACTACTTAATTTCAAAATAATTCAGCCATTAATTTTTGCGAGCCGGACAACAATCAATGCAGTGTAGTAGGTACGCAAACCTGCATTTCCTTTATTGACGCTTATATTTGTGCCTGTTCATCCAACTTCACTGGTGCCTACTGTGAAAGTTAGTCTTTACACGTTTTTAACATCTTAATTATTGTTTTCAGCGAAAATGCCTGAATACTGTGAACCGACAGAATGTGGTAAAAAAGTTTATTTTTTTGAAGTCATTTTGCATGTACAGTCAAACCTCGATATAACGAACCCCCGATATAACGAAACCCTCGATATAACGAACATTTTGCCTTGTCCTCAAGGGTTTGTTACGCAGTCAAATCTTGATATAACGGACCCCCGATATAACGAAACCTTCGATATAACGAACATTTTAGCTGGTCCCCAGGGGTTCGTTATATCGAGGTTTGACTGTATAGGGTTCCTCAAACATATCTTTAAAAAACAATTGCAAAAGAAAGAACATTGCTGGTTGAGTCAAAGACTCATATAAGCTACTTTGTTCACCATAGTTAGTTCTAAATTGGTATACAGTTCCAAGTCCCGACTCCCCTCAAAGTCCCCTCTCGTCAGAAAAAGGGCAGATATAGTAACGGTTCTTATAAGTATTAAAGAGTAATAACCTTTGAACAAATGAATATGCATTTAGCTTGCAACACCAACAACCCTCCTTGCCAAAACAATGGAATATGTTTCTTCAATGGTCCAAACGAATATTACTGCGAATGTAAAGCCGGATTTACTGGTCAAAACTGTGAAAGTAAATTAAACTTATAATTCCGCCAGCAAAGTCTCTTTAATTCCCAAAATATAGCTGAATTGCCTTGTATAGCGGCCAATCCATGTCGGCATGGGGGAAAATGTTCAGCAGTGTCTTCGAATGACACA
>BBSZ01013496.1:0-10377 GCA_000981365.1 Subanguina moxae
ATATACAGTCAACCCTCAACATATAGTCAAACCTCAATATACAGTCAACCCTCAACATATAGTCAAACCTCAATATACAGTCAACCCTCAACATATAGTCAAACCTCAATATACAGTCAACCCTCAACATATAGTCAAACCTCAATATACAGTCAACCCTCAACATATAGTCAAACCTCAATATACAGTTAACCCTCAACATATAGTCAAACCTCAATATACAGTCAACCCTCAACATATAGTCAAACCTCAATATACAGTCAACCCTCAACATATAGTCAAACCTCAATATACAGTTAACCCTCAACATATAGTCAAACCTCAATATACAGTCAACCCTCAACATATAGTCAAACCTCAATATACAGTTAACCCTCAACATATAGTCAAACCTCAATATACAGTCAACCCTCAATATACAGTCAACCCTCAATACAGTCAATGCTCAATATCAATATCTGATTCTGATTCTTATTCTTATTCTGATTATTGAAAACACTGCCCCCCCCCCTCCAAAAAAAAACCAAGTTTTCTAAAAGTGCTTAAAGGGGCAGGAAACTTGCTTGTCACGGCACTTTCGAAATTTAAATTCCTGCGTCACCACTACAGGCTTAGGGTAGGTTTTCCCTTAGGCTTAGACCTAACTAAAGCCTAAGGAAAACCTACTTTAAGCCTTTAGTGGTCCCGCGGGAATTTAAATTTCGAAAGTGCCCGCCTATCACAAGTGTTGCGGCCAACTCTTTATTTTACAAATAAGAAACAAAAAAACGACAAGAGTCTACTAAACAATTCACTTTCTCTATTGGGTGACGCAAGAGCTCGTACGAATTTATATTTAAACCTTATTTTTAAATGTACTCTTTTTCCCACAAAGTGTTTAGTACCATTGAATAGTATTTTTTCTCTTCTTTCATTTCGTATGTGACGTTTTTTTTGATATTCATTGCTTTTATTTTTTATTTGTTGTAGCTGGCGATCAAACCCATCAACTCGTCCTTCAGCTGCAGGTTAGCAATGAAAATACCCAATTGCCGGTTTTGCGGCGTGTCGAATATAGTAAATTCAAGAGTAAAACTGTGCTGGTAGCCTGGTTGAAGACTCAACCCATTCTAAATTGCTGGCTAGTCATTAGTTAAAGACTCAAAGCACAATAGACCTATCAAACATTTCTCGTTGGAGTCACCCTGACCTAGGACGCCATCTTTATGTTGGACCTGGCACCTGCATTGTCACATATGACACCTCGTGGTGGTATATATTTATTTTTAAAAAATATATTTTTAACGCTTGTAAGCCCTAAGATTTTATAACTTGGTCCGCCCTGTTGTTTTAGACCCTTCTAGGCATTTCTGCCTCTATACTAGAAGAGGACATTTTTTTTTGCCTTGGTCCCCCCTGTTTTTTTTGGTTTTCGGTGGCATTGAACCAGGTATTGAACCAGCCAGCCTAGGTTAGCTGAGACCCTTAGGGTTAAGGTTAGCCTAGCCTAGGTTAGCTGAGACCCTTAGGCTTAGGGTAGGCCAGCCTAGGTTAGCTGAGACTCAGCGTATACCCAGCCCTCAGCCCCTGTAAAAGTCTTTTAGTTCGTTTAGTCAAAAAAAAAAAACTACCTCTTCCAATGCAACAATGGCTTCTGGAAAAGAGCAAATGCTTTCAAGATTTTCGCATGTTTGAAAAGTAAATTCTAGCGGCTCAACTCGTTCCACAAACTTGGGTCTCAGCTAACCTGTGCTGGCCTACCCCAAGCCTAAGGGTCCAACTCCCAAGCAAGTTACCACTCAAATTGTAGCTTATTGTTTTAGCTATAAATTGGGTGGTAACTTGCCTTAAAATAGTGTAGAATGAACATAATAATTAATTATATGGGCTGGGCTGATTTTGTCTGACCCGATTTTGGCGACCCGCAATTTATCGTGTACCGGCAGGAGTAGTAAAAACAAAATTAAGCTGTTCCCTTTTTCGAATAAATTCAGTTTGTTGACTTAGGATTAAACAAAAGAAAACGTGGGAGGAGAAAGCAAATTACTGTTTTTACTGATGGCATAGGGAAATGGGTGAAATTAGTTATGCATTGCTCACCAGTAAAGGCGAATTCCACAATGTAGTTTATTCATGCTTATGAACTTCCCTTCAAGAAGCTCCTTCAACGGCCACTTTGGGCAAATAAGAACATCCATCAAGTGGACAATAATTGCTGGTGGAGGACATCAACATACAAAGACACATCTATTCAGTCTTTTCAACTATTTTTGGTGTTGGAATAATTCAGCAATTTTTGTTGGTTTAAAGATCCAATCCGATTTAGTGGGGCATGGAGACAGTTGCAAGTATTTGCGAGACGTCTCACATTTTAGAAATTTTGCCAAGCCGTCCAAGTTGTCCAAGCTGCTCGGAAATTTTTTTTATAAGTGATCAAATCTCTTTTTGATGGCTCTGTATAACTCGCTTTAACACACACCTAGAGCAGATAAATTAGATTGGTGACGAAGTAAAAAAAGACAATATGAGCAGTGATGGCAATTTGAATCAATTTGAAGATTTGAATCACAGGGTCAAAAAAAGGTGATGATTCAAATTGTGTTCAAATTGAAATAGTCGAAACAAATTTGAATCAGTAGTTCAAATGCAGTGATTCAAATTACATTGATTCAAATTAATTTGGCAAAAATTAATTTGAATCACAGTTACGTTTTGTGTTCTAAATTTCTTCTTCAACTAAGTAATTGGGATCAGCTTTGATATCTAAGTTGACTATTGCGTGATCAACCACTGTATTAATACTATGAAGAATTCAGTAACCAAACGAAATCCGATTTCATCAAATTTTTCATTGAACTTCTGGTCATGAGTCTTCTTTCATAGCTTACAAAATATTAATTAGGTCTTGCCTCATCTTCTTTGTTCCTTTGGCATTTTCGAGTTGGAAAGAAGCAATGGCGAAATTGCCAAGAAAAAAATTGAGACATAAGCAAGAAATTATATTGGTTGGTTATGAGCGAAAGTAATCACAAGAATTACAACTGATCAATAATAACAAAGCCAAAAGCTTTAGCAAGGGATAACTTATCGCTCCATTGAACAAATAGACCTCCCAGTGATAGTCAGGGTTCAGACCATTGATCAAAAAACTACAAAGACTTTTGAATAGCAAAAATGATTCAAATTAACTTTGACTATTTTAATTTGAACACAATTTGAATCATCACCTTTTTCTAACCCCTTGATTCAAATTATGATTCAAATTAATTTGGAAAAAATAATTTGAATCAGTGTAATTTAAAAAGCAAATGATTACCAAAGATTCAAATTTAATTTGAATCATTGATTCAAATTGCCATCACTGAATATGAGCACCGATACGAGGAGCAATCGACTTAACGTGAACCGGGATTTGGTCCACAGGGTTAAGCAGCCACTCGCCTGTACAACGACATATTTATATGCATATAATACGCTTACTGAGGATCGATGAACAAACGGAGTACACAAGCGCTACTGTAGTACATCACTAATCATGGAGAGATTACTTGGTTCGGAATACAATTACTTCTATTTCTCGCAGACGCCTGCCTTTTCGATAGCTTCTTTTACTGCAGCGCTAACATTCAAAAAAGAGTATTGCGGCTTTTTGTAGAGAAGAGGCAAGTAGTAGATGAACGGAGTGCAGAGGACTGCCAGAAAAGCGTAAAAAATAGTCAAGTAGATGACGACACCTCAAAAAGTAATACCAACTTGACTTAGTTTGCTGAAAACTGAGAATACTAACCACAGAAATTTTCCATGAAAACCATACAGGTAGACTTTCGCGACTCCTCCTGCTTCACAAGCTTCTCTTCCTTTGCTTCTTCAATCTCTGACATTTCGCAGTTACCTAAACAAAAAAACATGTCACTTATATGAACTAGGTTTTGGACCAGTTACATTAGCACGCATAGAAAGCTGTTGATAGATTCTGTCAAGGGTTACCCTTGTTGTGACTGGCTCTTTCCAGTGGACAGCCATTTACTTTAACTAATTAATATCAAATTTAATTTTAACTGAAAAAAAAACGCAAAAAAGGGTTTTCTATTAAGCGGTATAAGTATCCTAGCGGTATCCTATCCAACAAGAAATTTAATTACAAAAACCGTATTGTCTCGAATAGAATCACACCCCCCTAATTCAAAATCGTATTTTTGGCATTGTGTTTTTGACCTATGTTTTGCTGGTGTCTTCTGGGCATGTTATATACCAAAACGTAGCCTAGAATCTAAGCTAAATTTTGATATACAAGATGCCCAGAAGAGACTAGCAAAGCATAGGTCAAAAACACAATGCCACAAACACATTTTTTGAATTTAGGGGTGTCGACTTATCCAGGTTTGACTGTATATTAATAATTTCGAATGACGTTGGATTTTCAAATAACTAATTTACTACAGGGTGTAAAAAAAGTTCTGGTACGCACTTTGAACTGTTTCACCTAGGTTTTGGTACCAACCCCATAAGTCTACTCTTTTTTTGGAGAACATACTTTTAACATAATTTACATCAAGTATCTGATTCAATACATTGATAAAGAGAAAAAATTGTTGGTCGCTAGCAATCTAATTTGTGGTGCTTCATAATAGAAACTTCATATAGAGAGTAGATTTATGAACTTTTCAGTCATATTGCCAGCCATCTCTTTGTGGAAACCAACAAAAAGTAGTGTGTCGATGAGCTACCCCAGGGATTCACAGGCAAAAAGTCAAAAAATGTGTGTCTCTGTGTCAAATATTCTTTTTGTGGAGGGAGGAGAGGGGCGAGGGTGTGGATTTGCTTGCTTACTCTCGAAAGCCTTCCTCCAAATTCCATGACAGCCACAAATGCATTAAAGGCTTTCCTCCGTTCCCCTACTCTTCAGCGAAATCCGACACTTTTCGAGGATATTTGGTTGTGTTTGGCATTGTCTCTGGGCACAGTGGCTGGCTGTTGAAGTCCTTCACTCCCAACTATTGAAACTTTTAATCCAAGGATCTCGACCAAACTTTTTAAGCTGAAGTAACCTTTTTTTATGTCTGTGTGATCTTCTTCAGCAAAAATGAGGTTGTGTGAAAAAAAGGTCACTTAGGGCCGACACATTAATATTTTTTGATCAATTAGAGAAGGATGTGATAGCCCCCCCCCCCCAATTTTTAGACCAGCAAGGGAGTAGGTAAGCACTTCAAGAACAAGCAAACTCTTCTCAGCGTCGTCGAAGAAGGAGGAGATGCAAAGCGGGAGCATTTAAAACCTAGCAAGTCAAAGATCTCGAGGAGGCGAGGCTGCGAGAAGAAGCGAAAACACTCCCCTCTCAGAACCTCTTATGGAGGTAAGATTGGTTTAACCTCTTTTGTTTTAACTTGCTTGTTTTAGGAGAAAGCATGGGGAATGGCGAAGAAATTGGTCAAGCCACTGAGGAATCTGCTGATAAAACTTTGATTTAATGAAAATGAGGAATCTGTGCAGTCTACAGAGGATCCATCAAGGAAGATTACGCTCGATATAACGGACAAACCATTTAGCAACAAAAATGACGCTCGATTTAAAGGACGGCTGAGCCCGGTCCCTTGGAGTCCGTTCGACTTGGAGCGTCGACTGTATTTATTTCCTCCCTATACAAAACCGAATATTTTGTGGCCAAACAAGTGCTTTACTCACTCATTCCATTGCATCCACCCAAATTTTGACACATTTTTAACCTTTTTCCACTAATTTTTCATCAATCCCAACCAATTGGTTTTGTGCTCAAAAGCTTTAGGATGGAGGAGTGCAAAGACTAGAATATTTGTGCAGGTTTACTCGCCTATTCTAAAGGTGGAGCAACTAGGACCCTCATTATACACTTCTTTCTTTTCCATCCTCTACTTTTGCCACTTTCTTGGAATAATGGGCTCTTTGTTCTGTGTGCAAAGCCAAATGTTTGTGGGAAAGGCTGGTTCGAATGGTTGGCAACAGAAATAAGATGTGCTTCTTCATGGCAACCTCTTTTTTTGCTTTTATTTGTTGCGAGTTTGTTAAATCGATTTATAAATCAAGTTTACCTGGTTCAATTAGGGATAATGCTTCCAAATATCTATTTGTTCGGCTTGTGAGACCATTGTGTTGGATGGATGAATAGGTGGAAATGTGGACTAGATCTGGAGTCTTGGCCCTATTCACCCGGTGTTTATTGTTGACTAAAGTGTTTATCCGCAACTGCTGGGTCGTTTCTACAGATTCCTGCTGGGACAGGTTTGATCCAAAGCTTAGAAACCAATGTCTCAAAGGTGAGTCTGTTGATCAAGTATTTTAAGGTAAGAGGGTTTGCAAACTTTTAGCTTTTTTAGTTGCTAAGAAGGTATAAGCAATTCCATAAAGAACCCTTTTATAATGAGAACCCCCTCCAAAAAAAAAGTTTTAGCTATCGGGTAAGGCAAAAGTTCGTACGAATTTAAATTGAAACCTTATTTTTAGTAATGAAATGTACTCTTTCCCACAAAGTGTTTGGTACCATAGCCCTTTTTCTCTTCTTTCATTTAATGCATCATTCATCAGGATGGAGCTCCATCAGGCGGTCAAAACTCAGCAATGGATTCGACAGAACTTTCCGAACTCGATCAGTGTCGACACTCATTGGACTCGGGGTGATGGAGAGTGGCTACCGAATTTCGCTGAAGGAAACGTGATGGACTACTATGTTTGGCCGGAACTGGAGAACAGAGCGTGCTCAGAGCCTTATCAAACCATTGCTGATCTCAAAGAGTGGTTGCAACGAGAATGGAGACGTCTTCCACTCAATATGATAAAGAAAGCAATTAATAATTTTCCAAAACGTCTCTGTTGTTGTATTGCGGCCAAAGGTGGCCATTTAGATCATTTGTTGAAGTAGAGTTACCGTATTTACTCTATTAAGCGGGCACCCTCTAATAAGCGGGCACCCTAGCTAATGAATTTGCAGCTCTTCCTGAGTCGTTTGAGATCTATCTCATTGTGTTTCCCAATAAAATTTGAATTATGATACGAGAAAAGCCCGAAAATTAAGCGGGCACCCTCTAATGAGCGCGCACCCTCTAATAAGCGGACCCCTAGCAAAGGGTCGAAAAATAAGCGGGCATGCCCGCTTAATAGAGTAAATACGGTATACACCGTTTAACACTAGAATTACGGCATGGGTCAAAAACACAATATATGTCTAATACTGGTTTTTGACCTATGTTCTGCTGGTGTCTTCTGGACATGTTATATACCAAATGTAGCCCAGATTATAAGCTACATTTTGGTATATAACATGTCCAGAGGACACTAGCAGAACATAGGTCAAAAACACAATATATGTCTAATACTGCAATGAGTCGTTTTTGACCCATGCCGTAATTCTAGTGTTAAAAGCTTTTTATCTGCTCTTTAAAATGGCACCAAACACTTTGTGGGAAAGAGTACATTTCATCATTAAAAATAAGGTTTCAATTTTCGTACAAACTTTTGCCTCACCCGATACTTCTGAGCAATTCTTATACGCTGAAAACCGTTCAAACGTTGTTTTCCACAATTTGGTTTAGAAGGGGACTGGTATAACCGAATAGTGTCGAGTTTTCATATAAAATTTTTAGGTGACTGGGAACAGAGATATTACTTCGATCACGACTCAATGACATGGTATATCTCATTAGTTTAGTAGTTTCATTCATAATCCACTTTGTACTATTGTTATAGCCAGCTATTTTGGTGGGATGGATGCAGAAGTGACTATTCTAGCAACTACTTCACCGACCTGCTTAGTTGTCAATGGTTGTGTGAGCAGGAAGAACGCAATCACTACAAGGCAAGGACTTCCAAAGCCAGTCAGTTTGCATTAGTTAAAATCAAGCTTGCTTTTCATTTAATCCTTCGCATTCAGAAGTTTGCTTCGAGCTGTTTGACCAGCACTACAGAGATGAATGCAATGGCGGCCAATGGAAAAAGCGATTCTTCTTCGACCAGAGATTCAAGGTTCTGCTTGTTCAAATGCTAGTTTGTGTATAAAGTTTTTATCTCAGCGATGCGTTTCCTTTTGGTATGATGGTTGCACTGGTCAAGTGGGTGTATATATGTGTTTGTATAATACTTTCTCTACATGTAAAGTCGGCTATTAGTGCGATGACCACTCTCTGCACGTCGAATGACAGCTCGGGTTCACCTGCTTATTTGTCTCAATTTTTGGACTATTTTAAAACCCAATGGCTTAGATTTTAAACAATTTAAGGTCCCCAACATGCCCATTGAGAGAGTCGACTCTTTCTATAGTTACTAACTTAGATTTAATCAAATCTTGCCCACTCTTCTGGCTTTGAATGCGTAATACAATCAGACTTGTATAATCGACTCTCGACTTAGTGATAACTCTGGGGACCGTTTAAGATGATCGCTGATGAATTCGGAAATTTCACTTTTTCATTTTTCAGAACCAAAATATTTTTCAAGACGAAGCTGCATGCGTTAAAACTTGCCAGACGCCAAGGGATGCAGTGGGTAAACAAATGTTTTTGATGTTTAAACCCATCAAATTAACTTTTCGCAGACCTCTCTACTCGGCCAGTGATTACACTTCAGAGTCCTCCTCAAAACAATACTCAATCACCAGTTCTTCAAGATAATTCCAAAAGACAGAAGCTACCTTTAAACAAGCCAACCACTCCCAAGCCAACAACACCGATCAGGAGAATTGCAAAAGTAAAACCGACTTTCCTACCACCTACAAAAGTGGTGCTAATTGGCCAAAGCGCTTTTCTCTCTTCTACCACTCCTGCCAAGAGCACAATGGGGAACATCTGTGAGGCCAGCAGCAACCCTTGCAAAAACAATGGGACTTGTGTGTTTGACCGCAGAAAAGAGTCTTCCTACTACTGCCGGTGTGCACCCGGCTTCACAAACGATAATTGCACTGAGAGAGCAGGTTGTTTGCTTTTATGAGTCCCTTTCCCACTGTTATATGTCGTCCAATTGGCAGACTTTGATCCTTGCTCCTCGTCTCCCTGCTTAAATGGTGGCACTTGTTCAGCCAAAGCAGAAAAGAACAAGTCAATTTTTGAGTGTTTCTGCAGCAAAGGCTTTGCTGGTGTCAACTGTGAACTTCGGCCTTGCGATGCTACGCCCTGCCAACACAATGGGACCTGCAGAACGACCAGAGGCACTCCACCCTTCTTCTGTGAATGGTTGGTCTTGTGACTTTTAAAAAGACTTTTTACAGGTTGACTAAATAAAAATTTGCTTACAGCACACCAGAGTGGGGAGGAAGATATTGTGCTATAGGTGGATCTCACATTATTAAACACTGCTTTGATAGTCTATTTTTAGAAATTCCTCAAGATCCAAACAAACGTGAATATGGCACCTCAGTGCAGTTGCTGTCCAGCGGCAAAGTCGAATGGATTGAAGAGATGCAGAAAGTAGGGCCAACTGTCCAAACGCGATCTGGTTCGTTGAAAATTTTTATAAACCAGCACTGCTAGTCCAGCATTGCAAAAATGACTAGATTTTGGATGCTTACCGATTAAAAGCAGCAAGAAAAGTATAATTCTAAATTTCTTTGAAGATCATTTTAATCCAGATGTCCCAAGTCCTGTAAACATAGCAGTTGACATAAAACAGAAAGAGGATTACACAAGCAACGCATCACAAGTAATCTCCAGCAATAGTGCGACACGCAGGTCTTCTCCTCCAACCTCCGGCAACGTAGCTTCGATGGCTGGTGGCGAGGTAACTGAAATAAAGTAATGCTTATTATCCAACCGAGAGCATTTTAGACGCCCACCAGAACTCTAAGCAAGTCAATAAACAGAGCATTTACTAGCCACATAGACGATACCATCAACCTATTCATATCAATTTCTTTGTGTATTACATTAGCTAGACCCTATTTTAATAGATAGAACATTCATAGAGTTTTAATATTAAAGACACTCTATAATTGTAGCCTACAAATGAATGCATTAATAAAAATTTTATAGGAGGTGCACCCACTTCCCTGAAAGAGAAACTTGACTAATAAAATTAAATGACTTTATGTGCATTCCATTGTGTTTTTAACACCGGATAAGGCAATAGCCATAAGCGTTTTAATAAAGTGCGGTGCATAATTATACGAACACCCCTAATTTCGCGTGTTTGAAGATTTTTTGAAACAACTTTGAAAATTCATTATTGCCATGTGAAAGAGCATTGCAAAAAACGCTGTTTCCAGCCAAAAATTCAGATTTTGTATCAGTGCTACAAAACTTTTTTGCTGCGAATGCAAAAAATGGTGCATATTTACGGTGCATATTTATACGAACACTTAGAACAAAGCACTATTTTCCGTTTTTTTATGTTATTTTTGTGCTTGTTCAGCATCCTATTTGTTATTATTAGTGTAATGCC
>BBSZ01013499.1:0-43686 GCA_000981365.1 Subanguina moxae
ATATCCGAAATTTTCGGATATCCGATCCGATCCGATATCCGATATCCGAAATTTTCGGATATCCGATCCGATCCGATATCCGATATCCGAAATTTTCGGATATCCGATCCGATCCGATATCCGATATCCGAAAAAATCCCGGATAATTTCGGATATTATCCGAAATCGGATATCCGATCCGACAACCCTATATATATATAAAGTGTAGTTATATATATAACGTCTCTGGTGATAGTGCCAAATATATATGTACATATGGCACTATCACCGGAGACAAACCTAAACAAAAGACAAAGATTCGACAAAAGACAAGCAAGTGGTGCTACTCTAATCACTTCTGATAAAACAATCGGTTGGTCCTAGGCCCGACCAAGATAAGCAATACACAAAAAGAAAGAAAAAGTGAAATTTTGTACTAGACACATTGTAAAACTTCAATGAAATCGATTTTTTGGTACATATTCCAATACAAAATGGATATAATATTCACACATATACACTTAAGTGGGTGTCAAATGGGCAGAGGTGGACAAAACACCGACACTAGAGTGGTCAAGAGGAACTGCCTTCAAGTGGATCCATCTCCTCAAAAATGGGGGCGGTGTAATTCAGGTGAGAAGACATTTTTTGGTTTTCCCACAAGCTAAATGCACCAACAACCGCTCAATTTTATTCCCCTTCTCCGCTTTTTATTTTTTGTTATTTGCGCGAAGTGGAGGAGGTGAATAAATGGACGAAATGACATGGTTGATTCTCTGAAACTGTTCATTCTAATCGAATAGACTTGTAGAGGGTAACAAGGGAACAATATTTCTGCTAGGAGCTGAAAATAAAAAGCGATTAATGATGATTAATGAAGAAGAAAGAAGAAATACAGCTAACTCTCGCTATAAAATTATTCCTCGGAACAGGCATTGGGTACTTGGGATCCCTTTGGGTGCCTTTTGAGGCTTGGGAGAATGGATTGGGATTGGACTTCGGCATGCCTCCCAATAAGGAGTTCTAATGTATGAGTTCTCATGTATGCGGTAAAACTATTTTCAAATTCCAACTTTTTTAGTTTTATAGGATATGTAGGTACATGGCGGAAGTGGTTTTCCTTGGCCCTCCACTGCAAAAATACAATTTGAACTTTTTTTTATGAAAAAATGCCAAACGACACTTTTTGACAAGTTTCCTATACGTTTTAGTAGAAGATAGAGCACTTTTATAACTATAAAAATTGAACATTTCGACCAAAGAAACATTGAAAAAAGTATATAATCAAGACTAGCAGGTTGATATAAGAAAAAAAGGGTGTGTTGTCACCCTTGCCACTTGTTCATAAGCAGATTTAGCTACTACTTGTATTTAAGCTACTTATTGCCAAATATTGGGCTACATTCTTTAATAACTCTACTTAAAACATACACACCCACACCTACACCTTAGCTTAATTAACTGGCAAAGTGTAGAAAATAAGTTTATTTGTCTAAAAATCAGTCGTTGCAATGTGAGAAACACAAATGAAATTGGGCTAAGATAAATTAGACGGCTACTTGGTCGCGATCGGCTATTTTCAACGTCCAATGCATCCTTCGACCCTTTATCCCCAATTTTCTCAGACATGTTATATGCCAAAACTAAGCTTTGACACCCAGGTATCACAGGCGCTGAACAGTTTTCAGGCGATGGAGCGCTAGTATACAATATAAAAAAACGGAGGCTATTCGAGACATCCCGATTACAACCTTGACTAAACTCAGTTTTCTTATCTTTTTAATGGCTCTTTGCATAATTTAAAAGTATGTCTAATACCAACAGATAGCTGAAGATCTAAGATTTATATTGGCATATAACTTGCTGGGAATAAATTCGGAAAAGTGCATCTGAAAGTGCAAAAGAAGTTAAAAAGCGGCTCTGCTTAAGGATTTGGCCTGCCTTGGTCCTCCATGCTGCTTTTTATACATTTGAATCATTCAAATACCGTTTCTAAACATTTGTAAGTGACAATTCCAGAATAAAAAATAATAATAAATTTTGAGAGACCAAGGCAAAAATGGACCATATTCTCAAATAAAGCCAAATCTACCGTGACCACGTCGTGCGACCACAGAAGAAAATAACTACTTTAATCGTCAGAGCGGCCGACATTCTCTTCATTATCTAACATCAAATTAGCCAGCAGTTGATCGATCTCACCATCTTCTACGTCTCCTTCAAACCGGTGAAAAACGCGGCCATCTCTGAAAGCGATCACCTAAATAATTGCTGTAAAAATTATTGTAAAATATTATAGTGCTGGCCTCTTGAAGAAATTTTTTACACACTCTGTAATATAACGAACAATTACCGTTGGAACAGTATGAACTAAAATTTTACTTTAGTACTATTGAAAACTAGAAGATTGAAGAAAGCTCTACCATCATAGTCATCTGCCAGATCTCCAGCGGAATCCACGTTAATCTTAGCCAAGAGGACCTAAAAAATAAGTGGTTTCGTTAAAAATGCTTGAATTGACGACAAACTTTTCCTTGTTGTGCCTCTACTTTACACTCCAGACGAGGCCCTAGATTCTTGCACGGTCCGCACCAATCTTAATAATAGGGAACTAAGGCAGTTGATGCTAGTTCTTTCTATTCTTTGTATTTTTATTGATAAACAGCCACTTTCGAAAACATATTTTTATTCTGAAAAACAATAGTGAGCAAAAAGACTTGCGAAATGTAAATTAGTCAACAGAATTTCTAAAAACTGCTTTCTTATTAAGAAATAGCCAAAAGTTTGTACAGCCAACCCCTGGTATAGTGTTTTTTGCGGTCCCAAGGGCTACACTGTATCGAGGGTTAACTGTATACCCATATTTTCAACAGCAACCACCATTAATATATTGGTAAGAAAATAACTTTTAGTAATTCTATTTGCTGATTCGGATTCCTCAGGTTTCTTTAGTTACTGAGTTTCTTCGGAGTAAAAACATGTTTGCAAAAGTGAGTGTTTTTGCACAAAAATAGAAAAGGATTGGAAAAAACTCGACAAAAAGAACCCTTTTACGTAATAATAACAAATGTTTACGAGAACTAAATCTTACCAGCATAAAAATCAACCTAAAACTTTGCCAATCACTATTATTACTAAGTTCCAGCGAGGCCATAAAACTGCACATAAGCCACTTAGATATGCATAAGCCACTTAGATATACAATCGCCAGTCGCCGATCGCCGTCGCCTTATTGTACGAGAAGCTTTACGCAAAATTTTCGATTGTACAACCTTAATAGTACGTTTGTTGCAACCTTAACTTTTTCACCCAACTTCCTTGTGAGTACAGAATCTCAGCGGCTTAAAGTCGTAGACTGGCTGCTCAATTAGATCAAACTTTGTTTTTCCAGTGAAAAATTAGTTCGCGTAATTTACTAAATGGTCGCACAATGTAAACGGCTGTGCACCTCTAAAACTGACCAGAACTGGCACATCTGAATTGACGACCCTTTCATCAAAGTCCTCATCGTCTTCAATGGAAAAAACATTAGTTGAGCTGATACCAGAGAGGCTTCGAAACACTGTGGTCGAATATTTCTGCAATTATATATTATAAATAAATTATCAAGACAACCAACCACAAATCGATGCTTGACAAGTGGCGAGACATTTAACGAAGAGTGGTAGAGATTCATCGAATTGATAGCCAGCCTGGCACACCTGTTTGCAACGCGCAAAAACGACATCTTCCTACTTTCTTTGTATTGCTTTAAATTTTTCTTGTCAAAAAGTTACTATATTCACATGTTTTATATAAAAAGGAGTTTCAAGTAAAATATGGGCAACTTTTTAGTAAAAAGAGTTGAAAAAGTCTTTTAATTTGCATATTTAAAAATCCGACCATGATAACTGAACTTTATTTGGAAAAGGGCTAAATTAAGTTGGCATGGCACTGAGAACATATAAATGAAAGCCTTAAGCACAAATATCAAACATTACAAATCGGATAACTAACTCCCGCACAAAGCTGCAACCTTAAACTTTACAATAAAAAAAAACCCTTCCAAAGCCTGGTTTCAACCACTTCCTGTGCATTTCAGCGCTAAAAACCTGGGGAAAACGTGTTTTTAAGCAAGGTAAAACAATTTCGTGAAAAAACTGTGGTCCCAAAGTTGACTTTTTGCCCTGGTGGACTGAGGTAAACCACTTCTGGAGGCTACCTAGACAAAAAAATGGAATTTGAAACTAGTTTTGTTTACTGAGACATCCCAAGCAAAGAAACTGGAATACAGTCGAACCTCGTTAAACTGGCACCCCTAATTCAAAAAAATGTGTTTGTGGCATTGTGTTTTTGACCTATGTTTTGCTGGTGCCTTCTGGGCATGTTATATACCAAAATTTAGCTTAGATTCTAGGCTACGTTTTGGTATATAACATGCCCAGAAGACACCAGCAAAACATAGGTCAAAAACACAATGCCACAAACACATCTTTTTGAATTAGGGGTACCAGTTTAACGAGGTTCGACTGTAATACCGTTTTACACATTTAGAGTCTTTTCCAGTGATTTATGTCCCAAGTGTGTATGCGTATCTCAAATCCAAGCTCTCAAGCCGTAGGATTGAGAAATACCTTAAGCAAATGCTCTATAAAATATAAATACATTCAGAAGCTTTTTGCCATGTCCCGTGAAAAAAATGGTGCAAGTCATAAATGGTGTGCCCTCAAAAAGTACTTTATATTGGTCCGACTGGGCAAAAAGTTTTCCCATAACTGCTTTCCCACATTTGAAAACGTGTTTTCCAAACGTTTTGAGTTCTGAAAGGTACAAAAATGTGGTTGGACCAAGTATGGGAAGGGCTCCTTATAGTGAAGTCAGACCAACTGTAATTTAGTCAAACAAGTGTGATTTGTTTGTCCGCTTTAGTCTCGAATTCTTCTGCTGTTGAGTTTTCAACACTACTGCTTTCTGGTGCTATTTCCAAGTTATCTTTAACTATGTGTTTGCCTTCATCACACAGCTTTTGCAGAATTTCAATGCCTTTACGTCTGTTGGAAAGCTGAAGTTTTTGCCATTCGTTGAGTAGAATGTTAGAGTAGACGGGTGCTAAAATAAGAGAAATAAAGATTAAAGCATATATCTTATAAAAGCATGTATGATCTGAATGGAACCCTCGACCAGTGTTTTCCTAAATGAAATTGAAATCAGAATGAAATGAAATTTCACTATGAATTTCATTTCATTTAACCTAAAATGAAATATTTCACATAGAAAAATTTCAGAGGAAAAATTTCATTTTGAGTCAAGTGAAATGAAATTTAAAATGAAATTTCATTTTAGTTAAAGTGAAATTTCATGTGACATTTCATTTAGAATCTAATACAGTCGACTCTCGATATAAGAGCACCCATTGGGACCGACAGTTTGTGCTCTTATAGCGAGAGTGCTCTTATAGCGAAGGTAAACTTTGTCTGTTTTATCTGTCTTTATCGGCCAACCAAATTTTTTTTAGTGCTCTTATACCGAGAGTGCTCTTATATCGAGAGTCGACTGTATTTATTTCACGAGTTTTTTTTTGCAAATGGCATACACTATGGTTATTTTTTTGACGAGGAAACTAATTTTGGTGGTTTCACGATTACTTTTCAAGTGACTTTGCTCACGACTTGGGAATAATAAAACATCATACAAACTCAGCTTAAAAAACAGTGAAATGTTAAAAATCCATATGAGTGGATTATTAAAAACTCTAAACAATCCTTTAAGCCATGAACAAAGAAATTAGAATCAAGGTTGAGTTGAAAACCCAACAGAAGAAGAGGTTTTCTTTGATTTCTGGCTTAAATGAAATTTCACTTTAAAATGAAATTTCATTTTAGTTTAAATAAAATAGCTAAAGTGAAATGAAATTTCATTTAAGCCAGAAATCAAAGAAAACCTCTTCTTCTGTTGGGTTTTCAACTCAACCTTGATTCTAATTTCTTTGTTCATGGCTTAGGCTTAGGTCAAAATGTAGCTAAGAGTCTGTACATTAATTTTGCTTTTGACAGTTACATCAAAAAATAGTCTGTTAAAAGATACGCGCCAAAATGTGCCAAAAAAACTGCTTGGTGCAAGTTTCTTGTCCGCCACTGTATTTTCGCATAACACCTGGCAGCTTCTTTCTTAGTAGAATAAATTTAAATAAATTTTAAAACAACCTTTAATGTAGTTCAAATAGTGTTCCGTAGACCCTCCCAGTGGATAAATAAGTTCGAAAGAGCCACGTCGCACCAATTCATCCTCAAATTCAATCAAGCAACGAACATCTGCATCGGTTAGGTCGGCGAGTATGTCACTCCGAGCTTTCTGCAAGTATTTTTTAGAAGTTTTTGTTTTAAAAAAGTTGCAACGGCTCGCCTCCAAGGAGAATGGCGATTGACAAAAATAAATACCGTATTTCCTCTAATAGCTCCCCCCCCCCCCTAATTCAAAATCGTGTTTTTGGCATTGTGTTTTTGACCCACTTTTTCCAAGTGTCTCTCAGGCAGCTTACCACCCAAATTGTAGCTAAGACAATAAGCTACAAGTTAAGTAGTAAGTTGCCTGAGAGACACCTGGAAAAAGTGGGTCAAAAACACAATGCCAAAAACACGATTTTGAATTAGGGGGGGGGAGCTATTAGAGGAAATACGGTAAGCGCCGACGCCTGAAAATTCAAAAAGTAGGCGCCAGAGGCGGCGCTTATTTATTTTTCAAGCCGCATAAAAATGTCGATAATGAGAACATGGTAAGGTCGGATTTTGATTTTTTAAATCTTAAACTACAGTCCAGCCTCCATTTAGTCTTTAAAGAGCCATTTCCGTCACAGACAATGGCAATTTTGCATATTTGAATGAGCAGGGACACTTGTCTTTCATCTTCCAATAAACTCTCTGACGTACATCCCAGTAGCGCCAACTTTTTCGGCTAGTTCAAACAATTTTGAAGCGATAGAAAAGAGTCTATGGGTGGACGAGACAGCATTCCGATAGAGTAAAGAGAAGTGTCCCACGACCATTCAAATTTTTTACAGTTTCCATTGTCGACAGCAACAATGGTTGTTCTAAGGGTTAATCTATACAAAGTAGTCGAGAAAGCCAACATAAAAGACCTAAAACATCTCCATCTCTCCCTAGGTTGGAGCAGCCCCATAACAAACCATGTTCTCAATAAAGTAAGCCAGGTGTTGTATTTCTTTGTCCAGATGTTCAGTTGATTTGTGACGGAAAAAGTGCTTTGTCCGGTAGTTCATAGAAAGAGCAAAGTTGTCTTGACTGAACACAAGAAATTAATTGACATACAGAAAAGGTGAATACCTCAACGGAAAGACTAAACCACACATGTTGAGCACATCTCTCGCCTGGAAAAAGCATATCTTTGAATAATATTATTACATTTTGTGGATAAGATACCAGTGGTGCTTTGACTTCCACGTCTGTAGAAGTGGCAGAATGCAAACTCGGCGAAATATTCATTTCTTCAAACAAAGGTTAAGGTTGACCAAGTAATTTTTGTTAATTTTTATCTATTTCGTGGAGAATTTGAAGATTAGGCGTTACTAGGTTATAGAGCTTCTTCTCCAGTAATTAATGTCCCAGGTATGTTTGTGTGCACATCTCGACTCCAAGCCTCCGTAAGGGGCATTTTTGTAATTAACACGTCACCGAACTATATCCTAGTAGCGTCATAATTATTTTGGAAAATCATCCGCGCGCCAAATTTTTCTGTATTTTTGATAATTTTCATGGCTTAAAAAAGCGTTAGAAATTGTTAAAAAAAGGTTTTGGGCTCGGATCGGATCACGAACTCTAGCCCAAAAAAGTGTGGCCGCGCCAAAATGCATCTTAGGACAAGATAAATACACACATTGTATTAATGCTAGCACTAATCAGTGAACTTAGCGTACATGTTGTCAAGAATTAGTGGACAAGCCTGACTGCCAGGACCACAGGAATACCCACAGGGGTACGCACCCTTGTAACAAAAAAGATTGAACCTATTTTGCAAAATTACTAGGAACATGATGCTAAAGATGGCTCGATAGACATAAAGCAGACTCCTGGAGGCACGAGATAAAAAAAAAAAGACATTACGGACATTAGCAGAACCCTTTTACCTTTAAATTTCTGAAATGTACAGTATATCAAACGTTCTTTTATGCGCCCAACCACTGCATCTGCACATTGTATACACACCATCCACCATATTGGAGGTGGACTGTAATGGCATAGTCAAGATTTTTACTTGTTTCCTTGTGTTTTTGCCCAAATCTAATGCCAAGCCTAGGACCGAAAAACCCAAGCTAACGGGAGGCCACGCAACAAATAAAATTAATAAGTGCATTTTGTTTAAAAAGAATTACCAATTAGCCAAGGTCTTAGTGCACTATCAATCAACACATCCATACCAAACAGTTCATGACTAAAAACAGCTTTCATCAAACAAGTTCATAAAAAATGCCAAAAAGACCAACCTAACAAAGGGAAAATCGCTATGCAAAGATTGGTGCTCTCTTATGTGGCTTTCACAAGCAGTGACTGCCTTGATGGCAATATTCTTAATGTCATTTTTTAGTTCGTCCGAGTCATACCCTTGTTTGTCCAGGTAGGCCCAGAACTCTTCTAACGTCCACTTAGGGACTGGTTGCTCGGAACTACCGTTCTCTTGGGCCAATTTGTTGATGCTGTAATTGGTCAAATGCATGTATTGGTTGGAGTAGGAGGCCAAAGAAGACGAGTATGGAACGCTGAAGCAAAAAATTTTAGTTACTGAAAGTGAGGCAGATACCCCATTGACTTCACACAAATCCCTTTATGACCCCCTCCGTGAATTCCTTTTCAAAAGTGTGTTTTAACCTCTTGTAGGCAATTCTTATGCGCTTAAACTTATTTTCCACACCTTCCGTCTAAAATTACATCAAAACAAAAATTACGTCAAAAATTACATATATGCCCCGTTAAATTTTAAAAATTGTCTTCCATATTTTCAAAAATGCTTACCTAGCAAACCGAACTAAGCCTTTCTCATAGATGTATATCCGCAGAGGGTCCAGTGAAGTAACATACACATACAGTCTCAAATCAAATTTAGCACTATTGATTATAAAAGGGCTTTCAACATAGTGTTGAGCTACTAAAGATGTTTTTGGAGGTATATGGTTGAAACGAGATACAATACTGATGCCTGTCCCTCTGGCTGATGCTGGCTAAAATATTTGTTTGATTAACCAGCAAAATGCTTTTTTATAATTTCTTTTTTCTACTTGGTATGGCCCCCTTATTGTTGCATTCACAGGGTTCATTCCACATTCTACATTATATCAATTTTAGGCGTTACTACGATACATCTAATATAGATCTCATTTTTGCTCCACCATTAATTTTTAAAAAGAAAATCAATAGACTGTACCGGTTTTAAAATAACATGACGAATAGAGGAAGTACTGCCTGAAGGGACCGAAAGATAAGCTCTCAAGCGCTTAGCATCTTTTGGCAAGACGTATGTGTATGGCATGATTGAGTAAAAATCATCTTCCGTAATGCTCATCATTTCAGCTAAATGTTGCCAGAGCCTGTCTTTCCTGCCCATGTGGAATGCACCAGGGAAATGATTAACCTGTACAGAAAAAAACTTTGTATTTTTAAAGCCGTTAAAAAATTTACTTTTTGGTATGGCTTTATTCTCTTATATTGAGCTGATTTCAGATGACGACCCCAATAGCCAAACCATATTTTAGACTCATCCACCACTTTGAAATGACTGAAAATAAAGCCCATTTAATCAATCAGTCACGAGAAAGAGTGACTGGAAGGCACAAAACGCATGTCAGAACAATTTTAAAAACTGCCTGCACCTGATACAAGCAAAAAACAATTTATCTGCTTTTACTTGATTTAAAAAATTTATGGCAACATAACCTGGAATCCTAAAAAATCTATTTACCATAGCACCTTTAGAAATCTTTACCTATACGTTTTTGAGAGAAAAAAAAACACATGCTTCTCTGAAACTGCTTTCTTGGAGTTTGAAAATTGTGAATTCATACTTTAAGTAACAATTGCCATAAAATGTTCTTTGCAAACTTTCAACATTTCGCATAATTTTATACGCAAGCTTGTTAAATTACCCTGATCTATTGGTCAGCAGAGATAAAAATTACTTTTTCTGGTCTAAAAATCAAACCGACAAATTGGAAGGCACAAACAGATTAAATTCTTGGTCCCATCTGCCCTTATCTGCTTGTGCAACAATTCAAATGAATTGTACCCGCGCCTAACCATGGCTTATTTTGCCATCATACCCTTCCGCCTGAGCAACTCTCTGATCATTAGTAAAATGTAGTGAAATCCAACCTGGCAGCTAGACTTTGTCGAATCACCAAAGGGAGAAGAGAGTTATGGCACCATGTTAACCGATTTGTAAATTTGGAAACCGGTTTTTTCACTGAAATTTAAACAACTAGAGGAATATTTACAGAGAGAAAGAAGAAACCTTTATTTCCCTTCGTGTAAAAGTTGATGGTGGGAGGTACATTGCTAAATATTCAGTCGAATTGGACAATAATATAAGTATGAAAACCAAATTTCTATGCCTAAATATGCTTCTCCTGAGAAAGGGCTTGACATTACCAGAGCTGGTCCTAAAACAAGTCTACGTAATAAGCTGATACGAACAAAGACCTACAAGAGATCGTTCAACTCAGCATTATCCGTGTCTGAACCAAGGAAATCTGTGGCCGTGTTCAAGCAACTGGCAAGGCAATATAAGCTGCAGATCCCACTGTCTTTGTCTTCTAAAAATAATGAATGAATAAATTTCAGATGCTGAAAAAAGAATAATAATACCTTCTTTGAATTTGCAGACCTCTTCGCTTGAAGTGCTCGCCGCCGAAGAGCAAGATTTCATGTAATCACCTTTCAATAAGCACCACTACAAAACTAAAAATGATTGTTAGATAATACGTTACTGGAAATACTAAAAGTGTACGCACAAAATCAATGAAGAAATGTCCGTAAAAAACTATGAAATAGTAGCATTCGAAAAGCTCCACTCTCTGACATTACTTTTAAAAACAAAGCACTAGCCTATTTTTGAAGTAAGCAGCCAAGAAAAAAGTGGGAAGGTGCATACGAAAAGATCACTCAATTGTGCAATATTTACCGAAAAATAAGGCCATAAATTGAGTCAATGGAAATGGCGCCAAAATGAATATGTACATATCTGCTGGAAAAATAACAAACCAGTTTTTCGTAAGGAAGCTTTCGCCTATTGGAATGTAAAATTAACGAATCATATTGAATGGAGACCAATTAAGTCTTGATCAAAAAATTGGCGGTCAGACCTTTTTAGAAGCATCATTCTAGTATCATGCGTCACGAATTTCTCATCTTAGTAAGATAACATCTCTCGAGGGAAAACCATAAGTGTTACTTTATTACTTTATAACTACTCCATCCTTATGTAGGAGATGGGTGGCGATACGAAGATGTACCTGTACTTAATGAGCTAACATTTTTATTGACGACTAGATAGCAAGAGAGATAAGATTCAGAGTCCAGGGAATTCCGAATTCCTTTTTTACCACTTCGGCAAATTTTGAATTGCTTTTTAACGACTTAAAATTGTGGCGTATGGACGTTTCGCAAAGAATTGCAAATAGGGTTGTCGAGCGCTCGACTCGAAACTCGAAATTATTCTTCTAAAAAAAGCAAATTTACAATCACATAATGTGATTCACACGCTTTTTGAGCACTCTAAACTCGAAACCAAAACTCGAATTTTTTTTTTCGAGTCGAGTTGAACCCGGAATGACTACTCGAGACTCGAAAATTTTCGAGTTCAACTCGACTCGGCAACCCTAATTGCAAATGCAAGAATGTGCGAAACGTTTAGCAAATTTTTGCATCTGCAATTATTTGCTAAACGTCTATGCACCAAAATTGTATTTGACTTCTGAATCAAAAGTGATCTTCGCGCATTCACACGTGAGTAATTTGCTTCAGCAAATACTAGCATATTTTCCTAATATTCTGACCTAGTTTCGTCAAAAGGCTGGATCATGTTATCAATTACATCCATTAACATTTCAACAAAACCAACTTTATTTGATGAAAAAGCAAACCAATAAGTCGAAAAAAAAGCAATAGGGCATAATGTGTAGGTCTCTGTGCGGAAAAAATAAAGCACTCTCATTTCTCACTAATTATTTGCAGCCTCACTTTCTAAACACCTAAAAAGTTTTTTGAAAAGAAAAAAAAAAAAAGACAACACTTACTTGAAAGTTTTTATTTCCACCGCTCAAGATCGACGAAGAAGAAGTTGAGGGGTTCAAAAATCCGCCACCCTTATTTTCAAAGTTCTTGGCAAAAGAAGCAAAACTGTCCGTCACCTTTCTATCACCACCAAACAGTGAAGAAGTCTGCGTCCCACCATTTGATCCGAAACCGGCAAATTCTGGAGACTTTGGATGATTTGCAGCTCCCCTAAATCAAAAGAGCCCGTAAATGGCTCCGTACTTGAGAGCACAAACTCTTACTCTGAGGAAATCTAAATTTTACTAATAGAAATGCTGCAATGACAAATATTCAGTACATGCCTTCTGCCCTATCGATAAATACGAATCAAAGGCTGGAAACTTAGGCAACACCGAAGGCTCACTAAAGCAAGTAGCGATCAAATGCAAAATAAATAAAAGGGAATGACCACCTATGTATTTTAGAGGCCGAAAAACCATCATCTGGAAACTTAGGCAACACCGAAGGCTCACTAAAGCAAGTAGCGATCAAATGCAAAATAAATAAAAGGGAATGACCACCTATGTATTTTAGAGGCCGAAAAACCATCATCTGGAAACTTAGGCAACACCGAAGGCTCACTAAAGCAAGTAGCGATCAAATGCAAAATAAATAAAAGGGAATGACCACCTATGTATTTTAGAGGCCGAAAAACCATCATCTGGAAACTTAGGCAACACCGAAGGCTCACTAAAGCAAGTAGCGATCAAATGCAAAATAAATAAAAGGGAATGACCACCTATGTATTTTAGAGGCCGAAAAACCATCATCTGGAAACTTAGGCAACACCGAAGGCTCACTAAAGCAAGTAGCGATCAAATGCAAAATAAATAAAAGGGAATGACCACCTATGTATTTTAGAGGCCGAAAAACCATCATCTGGAAACTTAGGCAACACCGAAGGCTCACTAAAGCAAGTAGCGATCAAATGCAAAATAAATAAAAGGGAATGACCACCTATGTATTTTAGAGGCCGAAAAACCATCATCTGCGTCCCCTTTTTCCGTGATATCAACAGAATTTCGAAGAGAACGAGCTTGTGACAGCTTGGCATCAGTAGATAAAGTCGGGTTCTGCGCATTCGACAGCTTGAGCACCTCCATCACAAGCATCAGACGGTTAACTTCGTTTTTGCGCTGATTTTCTTGAACTTGAATCAGATGTTCAGCGTGAGAGCGCCACTCTTTCTCTTTCTCTTGCTCGACTTCACCTCCAATACCATGTCGGACACAGGAACCAGAGCCCATCATGCAAGCCTTTAATTCTCGAAATTCGCTGACAAGGTTTTTCTAAAATTGTAGATACAAACTAGATGGAGAGGAAATTAGTAAATGACCATGTTGTTTTTCAGACTGTTGCATGTCTCATTCATCGACTTGTAGATAGAAAAGATTAAAGCAGCATGTGTCTGCAAAATATCATCAATCGACTGAAGTTCATCGTGAGCATCCTTCTTCACAACTTTTGAAAAACTAAGCTCCTCAAAATTCTTTGGCGAAATTCCCTCCATCACAACTTTTTTATCAGCAAGAGTAGCCTTTGAACTGCCTTCTGAAGCCATAACGAAACTGAAAAAAATAACAAGAAGTGATAGTGAAAATTTCATGATTCTCTGAATTTCAAATTATTGACCGTCATTTGAGGTCTTAAGAAATTACAAGATGAAAACTTTTTGGTATGCATAAGAAAATGCGAACAAGTGGAAAAATTAGACCCGAACAAAACGTGATCAAAGACGAGGTCTCGTCCTGCGACGTTCTTTCATTTTATGGCATAGTCGAGTCACAACTAAAGTCAATTGCACACTTGAATTAAGATACAATATCACCGAAATATGACATTAGATCAACCTCTCTAAGCGGCGTTTATCAGACAAGGGGGGTGTCTCTTAGACGGACACGGATAACAATTCGAAAGCGCTCTACATTTGCTCAACATTAATGGTAAGGTCTCAAAATCACAAGGGAGTAATGCGGCATTGCCGCAATAGCTAAACATCAATGGTAAGGTTGTAAGATCACAGAAAAGACTTAAAAAGCAGTCGGAAGAGATGCGGCATTTGCCGCCGCTGGACCTCCTAGTCCAACTTTACTAAGACATAATGCACACCTTTTCAAAACGCAAAAAAAGGTTCACTTTATACTTCCAGAAAAATTTTGCAAGAAATTCAAAAATTCCTTGCACAGTAGCAGACAAAAACTTGCATCAAGCAGTTTTTTTCATGGTGAGAAAATCGTACAAAAACGGTACATTCGTACAAAATCGTCTTGGCGTTTTGTTTACCCGAAATGTACAAAAATTTTTGTACGGTTTTTGTACGGAATTTGTTCGGTTTTTGTACATTTTTTGTACATTTGGCTGTACACCATAATTTACGCGAAAATTTGTTACGAGGTACATTTTTTACGCGGTAGAATTTGTTACGCAAAGAAAAATTTACGCGCTAATTTTTTACTAAATATTTTGTTACGCGGTTTTTTTGCTAATTTTTCTTTTGTTAAGTGGTCTTTTTGCTAATTTTTCTTTTGCTAAGCGTGTGTTTTGTAGAACCATGATGGCTTCTAGTTTTTGAAGCCCTGAATTCTCAAAAATCTATCTGGCAGGTTTGTAGAGGAGATTCAAGGCTACATTTTGGTTTAAAGGTTGTTTCAAACCATGCGACTTTTCAACATTTTCAATTTCATTGAAGCTTCATGTTATTTCAGAGCTTATGATGGTGTCAACAAGAAGGACCTGCGCCAAGTTAGAATAGCCCTGTACGATTCAAGTTCAAACTCCGTCTGGGATCCAATATTCAAAGCAAGCTTTTATCCCAAGGGCATTTTGGTCGCTGGGTTTAAAGTTTTTGGTAACAAGTCATAAGTACAATTCTAAAGTCAGTGGGGTCGATCCAGCGTTCAGTGTAAGGTTTGCAGCAAGTGCTTTTCAATCCGCAAATGCTAAGTGTTCGATGACTAGCTGTTATATGCATATTAAAATTGGCGAAATGAGAATAAGAATTCTCATTCTCATTTTTGGTATCTTGCCAAATTTGTCGTGCCGAAATTGCTCAGGACATAATTTGCGCGGCACAACATTTACTCGCAATTGAAGTTGACGCCAGGTAAATTCACACATAGTCAATTCACCGTGTACAAATAGAACCAATTGGAATGTGAAAAAAATCAAAGTCTGGTACAATCAAGTAAAATTAATTCCTTTACTATGTTTAAAATTAGACAGATCTTTCAGTCGCACTGAAATACTTTTTGTCCAAGGCTTTAAAGCCTGCATCTTCGAAGATCTTCTCAATCGATTGGTACACCTGCAAGCAAAGTCTCAGGTATAATGGCGTATACACACACTCAGACTGTTTTTTTGGAATTTTACGTGCTTTTTAAGTGTGTCACCTCTTTTGTGTCACGCCTAAGTAGTTTTATATTTGAAACATCAATTTTTCAAATCAAAAATCATAGCTTAAAAATTTTGGATTACGCACTCATGAAACTGAGTCTCTTTTCTTGGTATTGTGCACACCTTTTTGATTCAGTCCCAGCCGGAGTATCTGTCTGGGCCATAAATCCTATGACATATTAGACAAAAAGTACCTCATCGGCATCTTTGGAACTATCTATTTCATGAACCATTTTTAAGTCTGAATAATGCTTGATAATTGGCAGAGTTTGGCCGTTGTAGGTGGTTATTCGCTTGGTCCTACAGCTTTGAATTTTGTCTTCAATCATTTTAAAAAAGCTTACATTGACTCTTTGTTGTCATCAGTCCTGTTCTGGCCGCGGTTCAAGCACCTTCCCACACAAACATCCACTATAATGAGATTTTTAGCGGAAATTTTTGAAAATTTCTGAATTGCCTGGTGCATTTAGATAAAGAATGAAATGCAGATGGACTTTAGAACTCATTTCTTGTTGCCATCCATTTAAATTGTCTCTGTTTCGGGGAAACCCATCTAAAACTTCAAAGTTAACAATTTTATCGGGTTTTTCCAGGAAATTTTAAAAAATTTTCTAATAATATTTCTACTTAAATTTTTTTGTATGACTAAAATACCAAGTAAAATGTATTGAAGTTCATTTTTTGGGGTTCATCACATTTTTCATATTTCTTCAACATATTCCTCTCACTACCAACTCATTACTTTTCCCTTCTTCTAAACCCCTAACTTCTTATGTCCCTGTGCCTGCCTCTGCATGATTTCGCCTTCCATGCCTAAGTACTTCATTGCCTAAGCCACTTATAGCACCATGTTGATCTTTAAAAGTTTGAAAAAGCTACAGATTTTTAGGACAATTTAATAGGTAGATAAAAATGGAAGAGACCTACCAACAAGGTATCCTACAGCATTAGGCTTTGAAAGCATGGCCTGAAGTATTGGGCTGAGTAATAAATAACAATCGTTTTATTTGCGCGCGTTTATTTCCATACTATTGGCATTTTGTTTAGATTTTCTTCCATATTGTAATTCCTCACTATCTAGTTGTTCAAAACAATAAAATGGCATAGATAGTAACAAAAACCGGCTTTACACCATAATAATTTATAAATATATTATATATAGATATCCTTTCAAAAATGAGAACTGTAAATGTTGTTTTGAGAAACGATCGTTAATTATTACTCAACCCAATATTTGTCTAAAAGTAGTTTAGAAAACACGAAAAATTACATTCTCGAGAAATTTGCAAGTGATTTCTGCGGGAACTATTTCACCATTTTTAATGTGCATGTCAATTAAGCTGCCAAATTTAGAGTCCTTTTTTTGGATTTCAGTTCGCAACAGCTCGCCAGCACTTAGATGAACAAATCCAAATTGCTAAAAATACGTTTTTATGATTAAACGAAAAATTAAGAAATACTAACGTTTTGTATCTTAACACATTGCGTCCCTTTACCAACTCCTGGTGGTCCTAAAAACTACTTTAAACTAAATCACAATAATTTTGAAGTGCTTACCCAACACAAATACAACATCATGAAAGGATTTATTAACTTTGGGGTCTTGGGATCGATCTCCAGCACTTGAAAGATGGGTACTTGCACTTTGCATATTGGAGTTGTACAACTAAATTAGTACTGTAACATGAAATACTAAAGAAAGAGTGTAGTCGTTTGAGTCTTCTTGTAAAACTTTTGAAATTTATTAAAATTTTAAATTCTTGTTTTAGCTTACTATATTATTTATTGCAAACAAAAGGACATTCATTTACTCTTCTAAGAAAACAGTTCACGATACTCAGCTTAATTGAAAAAGGAAGCTTAAAATAAAATGTCACAAAAAGACTCAAACCCCTATGCGTAAAATATCAGTTCAAATACCTTATTAAAAGCACTAAAGCCTCTATTCCCAATAATAAAAGCTCTAGATCGGGGTCGCCAAAGCAAACAAACACTTATTTTAGCAATGATGACTGGTTGCTTTGTGTTTCAGTTTGATAAAATGTTCTGCTTCTTCTTCAATCTTTTACACTATGTTTCCAATGGTACGACAACTATAAAAAGACATATTCAAGAGGTCACGCGACGTTTGCGCCCCACAGATTTTTGAAGCAGCTAGAGAGTAGTTAAATCACTTGGAGGATAGGTATACCATGTGGAGGGTAGGCAAACCACTCGCAGAGTATGTAAACCATCTGAAGGGCAGGTAAAACACCTGGTAATTTTGCACCATTTTACCTTTATTTTTGGATCCAAGGAACTAAGCCTAAGGCTTACAGTAGGTCAGTGTAAGTTAAACGTGAATCACTAAATTTAGTTGAAACAGGGTATACTAACCTATGATGGCCTACCCTAAGCTTAGGCTTAATTGTATGCCGAAGTACAGTTTCTTAAAAAGAAAGGTAAAATGGTGCAAAATGGCCAGGTGGTCTACCTACCCTCCAAGTGGTTTAGCTACTCTCTAATTGCTACAAAAAATCTTTGAGGTGCGAGTGTCGGGGTGCAAATGTCGCGTGACCATTCAAGGAATTTCACTGTTTAAAAACGAAAGTATGCACTGAAAAAAATAATTTCCAAAAAGCGTAAGTTTAAAAATATGCATTTGAAAACAGCAGGACTACAAAACAGCTAAAAACATTTTAATTCTTGTTTTTTACACAAAAATATTCGAAAGAAAAAGTGACTTCTTCTCATGTACTAGAGAAGGATTGAGCACTGGTGGTAGAGCTGCTGGGTTATTGATCAAATTTAAATATGAGTGGAGTTTGAAAATTTATCGGGCGAGGTCGCATGGGCCCTAGATTCTTTGCACCAGGAGCTTCTTAATGTCTTTTGCTGTGAAGCGGCCAAATACCCCCTTAAGAGTATATCCACACACTAGCAATACCAAGCAGATCTCTAGTTGGTGGATGTGGATGTCTACTTGGTGTAATCTTTTACGTATTTTTAGTACTTTTGTATTTCTTTACGAGATGGTAATTAATAAAAACTTTTTATCAACATTTTTATTCCAAAAATCTATGGCCTATGCTCGAATCTGTACTTTTTTGCCTAGGTACTCTTGACATTTTTTTCAAATTTTTGCGTTTTTCTTTGTTATGATCCCAATCTAAGCTTTAGGCTTAGGTCGTAGGCCCAGTTTACTTATTTAATTTTTCTAGAGATGTCAGCAGATAGCTCGGAAATTATCGAGATTAGCAAATTGTTGGGCGTATTGACTCCTCCACGAGTTAGAAAGCCGGCTTTGGATCTTATTCTTGGGACTTCTCTTCATCTTGACGGTCTCTCCTTGTTCTCGGCAGAGAACTTTATGCTCCTTGATGGTTTGTGTCAGCTTTTACCTCATGTTCAATCAGATGAGCGACAAATGGTTTTCTCTATTCTGGTGATGAAGTTTAATGTCTTTTTGCAGAAAATGCTTAATTTTTCAGGTCAATATTGCTGCTGAATCTGCCAAACTATCAAATCGAATATTAGAAAATAAAGATGTGGTTAAAAGGTGTGTTGAAGAATGTGTCCAAAAAAGCTTTTGCTTTTTGAGGTATGATTTGGAAACACTTTGACATCATTTCCCACTTCTTCTTCAAGGTCAACACAATTGCTCGCTAATACTTCACGTCATGCGCCAAAAAAATTCCATTTAGCGATAAGCCAATACTGGAATGACTATATTGCTGCAATTTTCGGTTTAAATCTTTAAGTCTTTATTATTAAAAGGTCATCTGGTTTCAGATTTATTGATGGACTCTTCTTCGAACATTGTAGAATCGGTGGATTACTTAGGTAGTTAACCTTTACAATTAATGTGCTTTTTGATCGGACTGAAGAAGTTCTTTTTTGTTTTTCATGTCTGTACTTCCTGCATGGTATCATGATTATACAGGCAGTCATATATAGAACTTTTCGGTTTCAGAGCCCTGTGAGAAAAATGGTTCTGCATTGTCTAGTCACATTCATTATCACATGACTTGAAAAACTTTGCCTTTTACAGATTGTAAAAATCGTTTAAAATCAAAAGTTTTGTAAGTCTGAAGTTGCTCATTGCAAGTGCTAAACGGCCACATTGGCCAACTCTAGTACGTACGATCCCGAAGGACTTGTAAATAAACCTTAGATTGTGTGTATTTCTTCATAATAGAAGCAGCTTAGAAAGAACTACTAAAGTGTCTCCTTTTTGTAATCCTGAATGTTTCAGGCTACGTGCTTATGAATTTGTCTACGCTTTGTGTTGTCCGCCAAGCCATCGTCGCAGATCATTTGCCCAAGCTGCTTTCTTTCTTCTCGGTGTTTAACCGAATTAAGCGCAAGCTGTGTGCTGTCAACATAGTCTACAACATCTCTTTTGAAGACAGTGAGTTGTATTTTTATTTCATCGGTCAGCCACTTTATTGGGTTTTTACTAGGGTTGTGTAATGAAAAATTCTTCGGAGAATTCTCTGGAGAACTCTCGAAGAATTCTCGGAAATTCTCCAGCTATTTCTCCGCCCTTATATAATTTGGAAAAATCGAAAAAAGTGAAACCGAGCGAAATTGTTCACTCAGCGATGGAATCCATACGAAGTTGCGCAATAGGTTTTTGTCCGGAGGTTCCAGTAACTAGCTCTTTTTGGTTCTTTAAGGATGAAGGTTGACATCACCTCTCAAGTAACATTCATCAGGCACAATTTGACTCTGGAGTTGATAATTCCTAACTCAAAAGGTGCAAATTTTGGCGATAATCAGTTATACCCTCTCCAATCCTCATACCTACTCAGCTATAATCCCCCCTTAAAAGACAACTAAAAGTGTTTAAAAACCATTTTTAAGTATATTTTATGCCAAAAAGACAAACAAAAAACTATTTTAAAGGGTTTGGAGGTTGTATTGGGAGGGGAAGGGACAATGAAGGGGCCACTTTTTAAGGAGGGCCCACTCTGGTAAAGAGAAGATCTTGAACATAATATCCCTTACAGGGGTCTACCGCATAAAGAAGCTCTGCTATGCATGCTATTTTCATGCATCCAGAGCTTCTTATCGAGTAATTTATGTTTAAGGTATGCTTGTTTGCACATCTCAACTCCAAGCCCTCAAACCCCGTAAGGGGGTGATAACCTAGTAGCGTCCAAATTTTGACATGTTTGTTGATTAAATGTATTGGATTGTTATCGTTTTGATTGAATATATGTACCAAATGATGAAAAAGTTGCTAATTATGATTCCATTTATAACTTCTCCAACTTTTCGGAGAATTCTCTGATTTTTATTTCTCCGGAGAATTGCACAACCCTAGTTTCTACCCACGATTTTTCTCCCCACCTTAAAGCTTTGTGAAATCATGATGAAATCAGGGTTTTGATTAAGCCTTGAGTTTGCTATGGCTAAAATTTCTAATTTTTATATGTTTGCCTTCTTGATTTTGTAAAAATCTGTTTATATTCTCTACTTTTTGTCCATGATTGGAAACATGTATCTCCCTTCATTCCTGCGGATTCCATTGCTTTGTTTCGTATTTTAACCATTAAAATTTTATGGCCTCTAACACGTTTTGTCAATTTTATTTTCTTCGCGCTGTGGGCTCGACACTAGAGTTGTTGATACAGTTAAGGTTTTTTCCTTCATTTTACCGACTTTAAAAAGTGTTTGCGATGTACTTACCTCTCTCCAGCGTGCTTTAATTGCAAGGCGCGAATATATAGATGTAAATAGTTTTCTTCCTGTTTTACAACTTTACTCAAAAGACTTGTTTCTTGGGGTGCAAGCTCAGTAGCCTAAATGTTTTATCCGCTCTTTATGTTTTAAGCAGAATTCGTTGTGATTTATCTCCGTCTTGAGTTCGAGCGAATTACAGCAGAGCTGTGGTCATTAGTTTGAAGATGTGTGCTGGGTGATGGTTGTCAGCGCCCAACTTTCAGTGATCGCTAACAATAACTGAGACATAAATTTACTTTGAAAGGGCCGCTGTCATAAAACTAACTTCAGTGTGGTGATTTCTTCAAATATGTGAATGCGAGAAAATGGATTTTTTTGTGGTTCTGATTAACAAAAATTTGTTAATGAGTGCGGGATACCGTCTTGTTTCGGTAGCAACAGTTTAAATGTTGATTATTTCCATACCGTCTCTAATCGTTACTTTTTTGGTCCCGACAGCTTTATGAATCACTTAGTCTCGTCGAAATACGGTATAAGTCGCCCTTAAATGTATCATGCCAATGAAGGGGAGAGTGGCCAGTTTGAGATGGTTTTTCAAACTTTTAATTGATAAAATGTTGATAATAAAATAAAATGTTAATAGAAGTCCTGCATTTTATAGACTTTTTTGTTCTAATGCAATTCACTGCGCAAAAAGACCTCAGGAATCCAAATCTGAACACAGAATTTCAAAAAGTAGCTTGGTTGCTGAAATATGCTGTAAAACTTAACACACTGGTCTTTTTTATTGGTGACCTTCCAACTTGGGGTTATATCTCAACAACCAGGCCACTTTTTTTAAAATTATGTTTTCAGATTTGGATTTCTGAGGTCTTTTTGCCTACTGGACTGCCTCAGAATAAGAAAGTCTCTATAAAATGCAAAACTTCTATCAATGTTTTCAGGGAAAAGTTTGAAAAACCATCTCAAACTGGCCGTTTACCCAATGAAGGACGGTGGTATGCTTTTTGACGAAGTATGATGCCCAAAATATTTACAGGATTTGCGATGTTTTTTTTTATTGGCTCGGCAAATTTAGTTTTTGCCCGGTTTTCCTCTGGAAAATTCTCGAGCAAATTCCTTCTAAACTTTAGGAAAAACGCTATTTTGAAGTCAATCAGATTGTGCTATTTGGCGCCTTATGAAATTAAAATCTTTTTAACGAGAACGAAAGTTTACGGTTTTCGGAGATATGTGTAGTTGTCCTTTTATGGTTGGGTTGATCTTGAACGTTTCATCTCGTTCCCTTCCTCGCTAATTGCATGAGTGTCTTTGTATGTGTTTGTCCTCTCGTTTGGGTGGATGTGTTCCTTTTAATTAGCAAGTAAAGGGTTTTATCGAAGATTTCGCGGAGAGTTAAGTCTTCTCTTCTCACCTCTGCTGTTCGCAGGCTGTTATCGTTTTTCTTAGCGTCTTGTCGAATTAATGTCAACACTTTTCCGCTCCACATGCAACTACCATCTAGCAAAGACAATCTGATTTATCGTCGAAAACAAAGGAAAGGAAGAGATGTGTGAATGGCGTAAAAAAACGACGACCAACTCTATCTTTTTCTCTGCCAATTAAGCACGATTCATTGGCTTCAACAATTTGATTATTGTTTTTTGCTGCTACGCGGGAGTTATCTATTGTGGTGTTGCATGGAGTAAAAGAAAAGGAATAAACAAGAGGGAAGACATTTTTTGCTCAAGAGTTGACTGTAGCCCATCCTCTTTCTAATGTTTTAAGAGGTGTTCTTACTTAATTGCATTAAAACGCGAGTAAAGGGATATTAAGTGATAGGTTTCACAATTTCCACCTTTTTAAAAGCAATTGCTTTTGAATCAATCGAGAAATCCGAACAACAATTCTAAACGAAAATTCAAGAAGGAATCATTTTTTAATTTTTCATTTTTTCTAGGGTTGTCGACGTGCAATTCATCGATTTTGGACAGTTTTTAAATTTTAAGTCTAATGATGTGGTGTTTCTTTTCCCGCCACAGTCAAGCCTGGATAAGCCGACACGCCTAAATTCAAAAAAATGTGTTTGTGGCATTGTGTTTTTGACCTATGTTTTGCTGGTGTCTTCTGGGCATGTTATATACCAAAACGTAGCCTAGAATCTAAGGTGTCGGCTTATCCAGATTTGACTGTACTATCTTTTCTAAAATTAGATGATAGATGCTACGCAATGATGGGTCAAGCGTTAAATTGAGCTCAGAAAATTTTCAGCATAAAGACATTTGGTTTCCGACGTGTGGTCGACGTGAAAAGTTGAAACTCATCGATCACACGTCGAAAACCAAATATCTTTATTCTGAAAATTTTCTGAGCTCAATTTAACGCTTGAACCATCATTGCGAAGCATCTATCCTCTAATTTTAGAAAGGATATTAGCGGGAAAAGAAACACCACATCATTAGACTTAAAATTTAAAAACTGTCCAAAATCGATGAATTGCACCTCGACAACCCTAGTTTTTTCCCTTTAAATTTGACAAAATTATCAATAGATTTGCACATCATAAACTTAAAAATACCGTTTTTTTCTAATTTACCGGACTTTAGGATCGCTCTATTAAATGCTTCAGGGATTAAAGAATTGCGAAGAAAATTGTGATGCCTATAAATGCAAAAATTTGTTTGAGAGATTGCCATTTTGTGCTCATGCTTGTTTGTTTCTGCTGACGTCGCTGTTATCGCTGTTGGTTGCTTTCACAAATGTATTTGCTTTCGAAGTGAATATTGTGAAACCTATTACTTAATTTTGGTGCATAAAAATGTTACCTTTCACAGTTTTTGTTCGCCGACACGATGATAATTTCCTATAAAACTTAATGTTTTCTGGGATGTTGTGAATATGGAACATAAAACAAAATTACTTTTTGTGCATAGTCGAGGCTGCATTTGCAGGCTTTAATATGAAAGCTTTGATTGCACTTTGTTTTACTCAGAAGCAGCACTTGAAGTTGTTTTACTACCTCTTAGTTGAGGCTGTTTTCTCCTCGTGTTAATTTTTGGAGTGGCATAGGGCCTGTTTTATGACCTCTTTTCTAGTGACTCTTAGTTTTGATTAGGAAGATTTACAAGTGTTCCTCGCTAATGAATTAAGGTTGGAATGTCTTTTTTATTGCTCAATGGGAAGGGAGTTAGTGTTGATGTGTTTTATTGAAAGGGTCAGAAGTTTACACAAGCGTAATTAAAAATAGGTTCGATAACGCTCAAACTAAAATCAAATTTAAACTAAAATTTTTTTTCTAAATTGGCACAAGTTTTCATCTTTTTACTGGTTCAGGTCTTCATTCCGATCTGCTCAACAGCAATGATGACGAGTTCTTGTGTGCTATCGTTGCTCCTCTAATCGATGAATCATACGAATTGAGTGAAGAAGAGATTGCCAATCTGCCACTTCAGTTGCAATACTATGACAAAAAGCGTGAAGAGGACGTTACAATCTGTCAAAAGCTGGTGCAAACCTTATACCAGGTTGACTTCTAATTTTTTTTAATCAAATTTTCCGCCGGGAAAAGTATTTAATGATTAATGAACAGCAATGTGTGAATACAAGATCCTTTGTGTATTTCAATAAAATAGTAGAATGGTTATTGCAACAAGTGGTCACACTTTTACTCCTTTGAGCGCTTTTCTCTTTTTTGTCGGCATCATTAAAAACCAAATTTCAAAAATATTTTATTGAGGGCATTTAGCTCAGGGGTCTTAGTTGTGCTACAGGGAAGATTTAAAAAGATTTGATCGAACTAAAAATTATGAACTTCTTTGTTTTTAGTTGTGCGCTACCAAATTGGGTCGTGAAACACTCCGCACAAAGGGCGTCTATCCACTGCTGCGCGAACTTGACAAAGCCACATCAAAGCAGTTGTCATGGATGAAAGAAAGAAGCGACAGTAGTGACCAGAGCGCATTCAAGAATACTCTTCATTCTTTGATTGGAATTCTGATTCGCTATGAATCTGAGATGGAGATACCCAGTAAAACATTTTCTCTTCGACAGTTAGAATAGTTTGGTTTGCGTAATTATTATTTGTTCATTTTTTGTTTTTCGCCAGTAAAATTCTGCATACCACAAGGGCATTGCGTTTGCCGGAGAGATATAAGGATAGTCTTTGAGAAGGTGTTCAGGGCTGTAAATCGGTTACTGCTCATTTGGGCACACTAATTCGGCTGCAGCTTGTTTTCTTCCCGCGAGTAGAATATAGTCAACTCTGTATATAAGATGCACCCCTGACTGGTTCTTAGAGTATCTTATACAGATAATTGGCTATACTCTTATTAGAGTTTCTTAAAAATCTAGCCCAGAAGAAAGATCGAGTGGACGTCAAAATCTTCCAAATGCGCATCCATCGACTGGACATCTACTTCTCCCGACTAGCGCATGGCTAGTATTGGTGTGAAATGCGCCGTGAACCACTAAATCAAAAAGGAACCTGAATGTACGCTGGTTCTCGGCTCACCTACGCTCGCCTACCCTAAGCCTTAGTTGTATGCCCAGAAATGTGTGTGGCTTCAATTGGTGTCGGATATTCAGATAGTTGGTGTAAGAAACTCTAAACGGGTATTTGGTTGCTTCGCGGCTAAAGAAATTCAACAGACTTCTGGGTGCAGTATATGAAAAAGGGAGTGAAAAAGGCTTAAAGCCAACTTGAATGTTTTAGTCCATGAGTATTTTGAAGTGTGCTTATGTTCTCCTCTGTGTGATTGTTTGGAGCTTTAGACATTTTAAATAAAAAGTAACTTTTACAATACAAATAATTTACAACGAAAAATGAGTTGAGGCCAAAATGAGTGTGTACGGATAAAACTTTTTATTGTCATCTTTTTTTTTATTGTTTTGGGTATGTCTTCCTGCTCCTTTTGTTCCATATCCTCTGGCTTAAATTTCGTCATTTGTTCAACAACTGCGACAATCATAATAATGGGGACAGGAGGCTTTAAACATATGTACACTGAGGTTAACAGCGGTCATTCTCCTTCTGGGCATTGATCGCCCGCTTTATTATTTTTGTTTCCTTGTTCCAAGGAGCAGTTGTTGCAAATAAATTTTTTGCTAGTATTCTCGATAGTGATATATTCACTACTTTTGCCGGTGGCTGGGATGACAGATTACCAATGTAAGTCTAGTCGTCCAAAGGTGGATGTGTGACAAATGTACAAATGTTGGGAGTGTGCTTAAGAACAATCTTCAAAATGCCGACGACCTCCACCTAAGCGATCAGCCTTGTTCTTAGTTTAATAATTTTTGTGAAGAAAGAGCATAGCTATCTATCGGTGCGAATATTAATAATCTCTTGTTTCGGCACTTTTTTTAGCTTTCCGTCTTTCAAAACTTTGATATAAAAAACCCAATCGTTTTCTTCAAGGAATCAGAAGCATTAAGCCGACATCCTCTCAATTTGCTCAGAAACGAAAAGAAGCTCAGATTGAGGGTTTTTAATTGTTTGCATTTGTGATAATATGTAGACTAGGCAATGCAAGGGAGGAAATTGAGCAGAAGAGGACAACAACACAACGATAAAGAGGGTGGTTCACCATCAGATTTAGGGAGTGGACGGAAGGCATTGAAGGAGGATAAATAATGCTAATAATAAAACAACAAGAAGTGCTCTCTCTTTGGTCTTATTTCTTTGCTCAAAGAGGTGCTACTGCTATTTCACCAGTTGAGCTGCTTGACCTTTTATGGCAATACTAAACACATTTGAGCTTTGTTTTTTTATCTTAAAAGGCGTTGCGTAGACGTGTTATGGCTCTAAAATACACATACCCTATTTTCGGCTGTACACCACTGTACATCTAATTAACGCGAAAATTTGTTACGAGGTACATTTGTTACGCGGTCAGTTTGTTACGCCACAAAAATTTGCATATAATCATTCACAATACCCATTTTTTGAAAGGATTTCTTTATTCTGAGGCACCACAGTAGGCAAAAAAACCTCAGGAATCCAAATCTGAAGACGAAATTTCAAGAAGAGATTTGGTTGCTAAGATATGATCATAGCCACCTGCAAACTTTAGTGTAAATTTTCGCGTAAATTATGGTGTACAGCCCTATTTTCTCTAATAAGACCCCACCTCTTGATTTAAAATCATGCTTTTGGCGTTCCGTTTTTGACACACTTTTTACAGATGACTCTCAGACAATTTATCAACTAAATATTAGCTCTTTGTCTTAGCTACAATTAGGGTGGTAAAATGCCTGAGAGTCATCTGCAAAAAATGGGTAGGAAACAGAATATCAAAAGCACGATTTAAAATAAAAGAGGGTGGGGTCTTATTAGAGAAAATACGGTATATTAACTTTTAATTTTGATGGATGCTTATTTTTTTCATTAGCCCTACGGAGTGTTGAAATTTAAATTCATGACTAGTTAAAGAAGCCCAAATCTTCAAAACAAAATTCTAACATTTGGGTGAAAAATATTTTTTTGTAGATTTTGAGTACAGCCTGAGTACACCTTTGTAACTTTAAATTTGAACTTCTAAAAAGTTTTTTAAACGCACTACGCACAAGTTTAAATATTTATCACATAGTTTGCCGAAAATGTCTTTATAAATTTTAAAATAGAAATTCAGGGTACATGACAAAGTTGTACCAGACAAAATTTATTGCGACATAATTCTACTTACGATAATATTCTACCGTCTTAATTCATCTATATTTATTGTGCATTACCAAAACCAATTTCTCGGCAAAGAAAACTGCTATGTCGCGGCTGACCTACGCTGGCCTACCCCAAGCCCAAGGCTTAGTTGTATGCCTAAGTGTAGTTCATGAGGTCTAAAATCGAGGCGAGTTGGACCCAGTGAGTGGTACTTGAAATATATCCTTCCATCATAAAGAAACTTTCTGCTACCATGGCTTATTTCGGAGCCATGCTGCATAACAAGCAAAGCATCCATTAAAAAAGAGCATGAACTTTAATTAACTGACAAAAACAGTAATAGAGTACTCATCACCAGAAGAGAGTAAAGACCAAACAGATAGACTAGAATAATTAAGACGGTAGAATTTTGTAGCGGTAGGGTTTTGTCGTGTTCCCGAAATTCAAGTTTTTTGAGGAGCACTCATGTCTATCTACAATTTTTACTTTTAATCAAACTATTTATTGGACCCTATTGTGTTGAAGGAAAAGATGTGATTCCAGTGTCGGAGTTGGGGATTGTTTGAGGTGAAGAGGGGTGAGATGTGTGTTTGCACAAGTTGTTACAGCCAACTAGCTACAGTAGTTAGTGGTTGGATTTGTTATTGATGGTCGCCTTGTTCAACAAGGCTGCCACTTTGCAATGTGTGGCAGCTGGAAAAGAGAGTCAAAAGCCTGCTTTTGCCAACACTCCATCATTTATGCTTGTCCCTTGTAGCACTCCATCGTCTGGTTATCTCCTCCACTCCAGAACTTGACGCTGCGCAAGAACATGGGAAAGCAAGGAGCAAAATTTTCCCCCCTCCTAGGATTTCAGCCAATTTGCAGCCGAAAAACGATTACAAGCTATTCCTCTATTATGTTCGCGACAAAAAATATTAGTTTGTATAAGAGAGAGAAGTTCTGATAGTATTTTAAGATCAAATCTGTGTTGCCGAGCCTACTCACCGGAGATGCAAGCTGTTTATGACGCTCCTGTACCAACAAAATTCTAGACACAAAGAAATTACATGAAGCGTATCATTCAATTCGAATATTCTGTTGTAACTGTGCTGTAAAGCGTGGTCGACTTACTAGATAAGATTTTAATATTTTTTTCGAACAGCAAGAAAAAATGAAAACTTGAGAACCGAGAAGCTGGCCGCACAAGCTAAAAAAACTCTAAAACACCGTAGTATACAAATTGCTTTCAATAAACCGAATCTGAAAGCATATGACCAAAAATAGCTAAGACAATAAGCTACAAGTTAAGTAGTAAGTTGCCTGAGAGACACCTGGAAAAAGTGGGTCAAAAACACAATGCCAAAAATACGATTTTGAATTGGGGGGGGGGTATTATTAGAGGTTTTACGGTAAACGCTTTCGCATTCGGATTTTTGTAAACATTTTGCATATGACAGCAGTAGAAAATAAAAAAAAAGACTGGCAAAAATAGGTACTTTCATCCAAAAACATAAAAAATTTGGCGCTACTCGGTTATACCCCCCCCCCCCCAATCAATTTTCCCAAAAGTGTCTAATAACCGTTTTTAGATATATTTTTTGCCGAAAAACGAACAAAAAGACTATTTTAAAGGGGTTGACGGCTGTATAGGGCAGGGGAAGGGACAAGTAAGGGGACACTCTCTAGGAAAAGAGAAGATCTTGAATAGTTTCCCTTACAGGCACCTACAACATAAATAAGCTCTGGTATGCATGCTATTTTTATGCATCCACAGCTATTCTCGAGTGATTTATGTCTCAGGTATGTTTGTGTGCGCATCTCAACTCCAAATCCCCGAGCCTCCGTTGTAAGGGGGCTAGAGATGACTAATCTGCAAGATGGATCAAAGCAATACTCTTGATCAGAGAATACATCTCGAGGCACTTTTCACCATAAAGTCTTTCACTCGAGGTATGCGTTGTGTTTACACATGCTTGCTTTCTTACAGTTATTTTATACTGAAAGTTCATAGCACAAAAAAAGAGGGAAACAGTCAGCAATCAATCATAGTTGACCTTCTCTCCCTCCTCTTCTAAAACAATCATAATTAATTTGCTTTTGATTTGCCTCAAAATTGGGCCTTTGAAAGGAATCCAAAAGCCGTGCCCTACAAAAAGAAGAGGGCGAAACAGGCGTAGCTACCACTACTTACTTAATAAATCAGAGCGGCGGCAGTAGAACAGTTGTTTCCAGTAATAACACCACCTGAGGCACAACACAAAATACCACAAAAAGATTGGTAACTTTTTCCTTACTAGGTATTCCTCGGCGTGGCCAGTTATTCAGAGCGCCGAGTAACCGAGAATTGACTGTAACGCATTTCATTTCCTACCCATTTTTCTGATGCATTCGCCGACGACGTTGTGACGTTTCTTCAACTAAATATTTTTGTAGTAAAAATAACTGGTCAAATTTATTACATTCGAGTCTCGATTTAACGTAACATTTTGGGCGGTCTCCTGAATTACGTTAAATTATGTCCCTACTGTAGTTAGTAACTTTCAGTGACACTCATCATCTATATTTATCACATAAATATTTAAAAAAAGAAGTTTTAAAAATTTGGAGTTCTTTGGGGTCTTGTAAATTAGACGCCGTCTTATACCTGCCCTTCTTTTGCTCGCTATGATACAGTCGAACCTCGTTAAACTGGCACCCTTAATTCAAAAAAATGTGTTTTTGGCATTGTGTTTTTGACCTATGTTTTGTTGGTGTCTTCTGGGCATGTTATATACCAAAATTTAGCTTAGATTCTAAATAACATGCCCAGAAGACACCAGCAAAACATAGGTCAAAAACACAATGCCACAAACACATTTTTTTGAATTAGGGGTGCCAGTTTAACGAGGTTCGACTGTAGATTAATGGCACAGGAGTTTGTAACAAAAGGTAAGTCCCATGTTTCGACTGTTTCTAATTGAAAGCCACCTCAAAAGCCAGCTTTTATGTGGTTTTCTTCTGTGCAAGGTAACTAATTGTGTGTGTATACTGTGTCAAGATTTAGTGTTTATGAGTAGGTTCAGTGTTAATAGACTATTAAGAAGCGTTGTTATTGAGTAGCTTTGTGGTGTTGTATTGGCCATAACGTGTTTTTTAAACTTCCCAGGCTCTATTACGTCTCGAGACCTTTGTGATTCCCTATCATTTCGGCTATCTTGCTTTTGAATGTGCTTGATAGATGTGTCTCTTTTGCAGTACATATTTTTGTTGTTTGCCTCTTCTTATCACATAAGCTTGTGTGGAGAGCAGCCTCTCCCTGACTTCCAGTTAATGAAATACTAAAGGAGTGAGTGAGAGAGAAGACTAATCCCCTACATAAGAAGGCGGCTTCTTTTGCGGAAGCTGTGGCGAGGGGGTCTCGATGTCGCTTTACCAGCACTCCATTTGCTTGAGCTCTTGTCCAAATATGGCCTATTTGGAGAGGGTAATGTGCCGCCGGAGCAGCTTAACCACCTTTTATATAACCACATTTCTTGGCTTTGTCAACAAGTCGGGAACTTATTCGTAAACTTGTATGTAAAATATGTGTTAAGCAAACAAACAGTTTTTCTTATTGAAATGAATGAATAATATTTGAAAAAAGTTAAAAACTTTTGGGGGGCATATAATGCAGTAGCGCCAATTTTTTATGTAATTTTTTAAAATATTGCCATTAGTTATTGCCAACATTAGTTTTTGAGAGCGTATTTACTTGCTCGGTACTTGGTTTTGAGGTAATAATTCAAGAGCTGTTACTAGTCATTTTACTATATTGCGAATTTGCAGCCTCACAGGTGCGCATCAAATTTCAAACAAAAAATGTGGACACCTCATAAACAAAGCTGCTTTTTGAGAACCACAACTATTACCAACTCAAAGGAAATCAATTTTTTAGATGTGCGAAAGTGGTGCATTCAGCAGCAGCATATAGCAGGCATATGTAATCAAGCTTCTTCTTTATTTGTGTTTATGTACAGCAATACACAAAATTGGGGCTAGGAAAAAGAACATTTTCAACATAGTCTAATAATTAAGTTGAATGACTGTCTCTCCGAGATCTGCACTCAAAAGACAGGCGGACACACATATACCTAGCTAGCTAGTATCATGTATTATTATATGGCCTGTTCTGGTCGGACACGGAGAAAATCCCCTCGCTCCAAAATCGCTCAACTTGTTTGAGGCAAAATTACAGTTTCAAAAGATGAAATTATGATATGCGAAGAAATAATGGGTGATTATATTAAAATAATAAAAGAGAGACGTTTTCAGCCGAGGTTCTTTTGCAACTTACCGTTTTCTGGCGGCTTTGTTAGCTTTTAAAAAATCTTTTTAGCCACAAGGAAACACTTTGACATGTTCACTCCAACCGCCTACGAATGATTTTTAAAGTTTCTTTTGAAAATGAACAATAATAGACAGGGTTAGACCTTGTAAAGGTAGGCTAAAAATTAATCGACGGTTAAGACAACGACGCCTTCTGCCTAGAGTACTTATTGACGGTATGTATACCTTTCAGACTGTGAACTACAGACAATTTTCGCTAAATAAATCCTTTGTGAGGTCATGGTTTAATTAAACTCTGGTCTGCTAATTAAAGCGGTACACACAATCTTGCTTGCCAATGCTGCTTGATATACGTTAGGCAACTCAGTAAGAAATAAAAAATAGTGATGCTCTTTTAATAAAATTGTAACAAATCAAGTTAAAAATTCTAAAAATACTATCCCTATGAGTACAATCTTGCTATACTCTTAGCAGTATAGTACACCTGACAAAAGGAGCGAGGAATTGTGACTGTGTGGAGTAGAAAGTGGAAGAGAGAGAGAGTCTAGTCCCACACAATTAGCCAGCAAAAGAGGCGTCAAAGAAGACAGTATGGTAGTAGTAGTTGTCTAGCCATATGGCTGAATGGTTGGATTAGCTGTTGCTGGCTGCTTGTGCTCAGCTCAACCGCCAAAGCCAGCACTCCTAACCACCAACGCCTGTGCTGTGGAAATCCCTCCTCCTCCTTGCAGCAAGCCCCTCCCTTGTCTTCCACAAAAAAGCGACTTGGTGGTGACACTCCGCCCAATTCTCACCTCCAGCCAATAGGTGACGAGGTGCACACTCTCCCCCCCTCTGGGTGTCAATTTCAGCAGTAGGGCGTAGAGGGTGTGTCTGCCCTTTGGTGATCAACCACTCTTATTATATACTTGTCTTCTTTCTTTTTTGCTGCTGCTGTTCCTCTTAACAGATTGGGGGCGGAGAGGCAAGGGTGTCACTCTGGAGTAGTGTTTACACACACACCTACTGAATTTACTGTTACTCCTCCTGGTTATTGGCAGAGCTGTTGGTGTTTTAGCGTAATTACCTTGTATTGAATTGCTTTAATTTTTGTTGGGTCGCAAAAAACACAACATTAAAAACAAAATTTATCACCTGCTCATGCTATTTTGTGAAACCGGGTAAGCAAAACTATAAATGCAAGGGGATGCAGTACACCAAGCGTTTGTGATCCAAATGGTTTCCTCTGTATATGTTTTCTTGATCCAATCTTGGTATTAAAAAGGTTAACCAAAGCTGAATGCATCAATTGTTTTGTTTATGTGAGTTGTTTGCAAAATTGCTCTACTCAATGCTCTTTTTTGAGAAATATTGGAACTTACTCTTTGCTGCTCCTTAATTACTCTTCATTGCCGTTGATATAACTCGAAATATTCTAGGACCCATTTGTAAAACTGTTAGCTTATGTGCGTGTGTACTAAAGAATAACGACCACTGGTGTCACCTTTGGGTCCAATGCTTTTCCAAGTTGCTTTATTCATTAGACTTGTATTTTCGCCATATAACTTTTGAGTGGACTTCAGAATTGGTGAAGTGATTGTGATCCTATCAAAAATCTGTTTTTGTCGTGTGTTTTCTATTTCTTAAATATGGACGGAAAGTTTGAGTATAAATCCAAATCCCTGAAAAACCAAATGATTAGCTCAAACTAGGTGATGGACCAAAAGACATGGTACTTTATATTTTTAGATACAGTCAAACCTCGATATAACGAACCCCCGATATAACGAAACCCTCGATATAACGAACATTTTGCCTGGTCCTCAAGGGTTTGTTACGCAGTCAAATCTTGATATAACGGACCCCCGATATAACGAAACCTTCGATATAACGAACATTTTGCCTGGTCCCCAGGGGTTCGTTATATCGAGGTTTGACTGTATTTGGTTTTCCGCATTGTGTTTATGTTCTCGTCTTTTTCATTTGTTAATATTCTCCCCGAAATAATTTCCTCGATGAATTTTCAATAAGTTTGTCACAAACAGGTCTAGTTAATCCGTCAGCTCAAAACGTTGGACCCACCGCTGGATCCGGCCATCTTTTTACCTCACTTTTTGGCGTCTTTTGCCAATTTCGATGCTAATCTGTTCAAGGCAAAAAGCTCTAAGGATTCCGAATTTGACAGTCATTTTTCAAAAAGACAGCATTATTGACCTTGGGTAATCTTCGCTTTGTTTAGAATTTCAGTTGTGGGTTAAATATGCTATCTTCTATGTTTTGCAACGAAGAATATCCTTTTTTCGGTACACTTTCTACAGTCGACTCTCGATATAAGAGCACCCATTGGGACCGACAGTTTGTGCTCTTATAGCGAAGGTAAACTTTGTCTGTTTTACAGTCTTTATCGGCCAACCAAATTTTTTTTTAGTGCTCTTATACCGAGAGTGCTTTTATAGCGAAGTGCTCTTATATCGAGAGTCGACTGTATTCATGATACTTTTCACATCACTGCGAATTTTTACATAGCATATCATCTCTAATTGGAACCCGCTCTCTAATATAAGCCTCTTGACCCAATGGTAAGGGGAAAATAACACAAAAATAGAAAGATAGTGGCACAAAATGTCAAGAAATATATTTTCTATAGAAATAGCATCTCATACAACCCTTTTCAGTGTCTTCAAGTGTCTTTCAGAAGCCCCACTGGAATTCTTCAAAATTTTGCAGCTCAAGAGCCACCAGCCCAAGGAACAATTGGGCAGAGGGCAGGTGGCACAGCACAACGACTTGATGCTCCTTCAGCAACAACACTCGAGAACTTCCAATTCACCTGAGCTCAGAGCCAGTTCTTCCGAACACAGCACTTCCAACAACGAACTGGCCAAGACCCCGCGTTCCCCGCTGCATCCCCCAGCCAACCATCCTCCATCCACCCCTCAAAATTTTGCAGCAGCCATGGCTGCCGCTCAGATGGCTGCCTTCTCCAGTCTCTTGCCTTCCAACCAACCTCATGGAGGAGAAGCTATGGCTGCAGCAATGGCTGTTGGACTGACACAGCCAGGGCCAGCATCTGGGTTTGGTCAGCCAAATGGAGGTTTTGGGAGGTTGACCGGACACCCATTTGGACCGTTTGGTGGAATACCCAGTGGCTTCAATTTCTCTCCCTTTCCGGCCCCACTGAAGTTGGAGGATGATGGAGTAGTGGACGATCCACAAGTCGAATTGGTGAGTAATCTTCCAGCCACAGATCAAAACTGGATATTTAACTATAAACTGATAAGTTTGCCTAATGGCTTTCAAAGATTGGGGTTGCAAACCGTGTCTGTTCTGGGCTTCTCTAATTTTTAAGCATTTGCGGTGCTTATAAAAATAATATATTGCGAACTGCTTTTTGCTAAAATCATTTATTGGATTTTAGGAAGACAAAGATCTGTGGGACATGTTCAGTGAGTATGTCAACGAGATGATCATCACCAAATCTGGCAGGTCAGCTGCTTACTTTTTTTCTGCTATCCAATGCTATTTTCCTTGGAAATTTTTAAATATTTATAATTTTATTTGTTTGTTTCATTAGTTGAAGTCTGTTCCATTAGTGGAGTTCCGCCTCGCCAATTAGCAGAATTTATGCGTTCTTTATTAAAAAAACTAAGTAAGAGAATCTCTCTATTCTGTGTTTTAGTGGCTTCTAACTTATCATTTTGCAAAATTAAACCAAAAAACATTTGAAAAAAATAAAGCAAAAGAGTTAAGGTTTTAACATTCTAAACTTTTTATGTCACTATAAAAAATTTGGCGCTACTGTATTACACGTCTAAGGGGTGAATAAATAAAGGGTTGCAGAAAAAACTGCCTTGACCGCAAAGCACCGGCCCAAAACGACTCTCTTTACCGTTTTTAGGGCACTATACAGTCGAACCTCGTTAAACTGGCACCCTTAATTCAAAAAAATGTGTTTGTGGCATTGTGTTTTTGACCTATGTTTTGCTGGTGTCTTCTGGGCATGTTATATACCAAAATTTAGCTTAGATTCTAGGCTACGTTTTGGTATATAACATGCCCAGAAGACACCAGCAAAACATAGGTCAAAAACACAATGCCACAAACACATTTTTTTGAATTAGGGGTGCCACTTTAACGAGGTTCGACTGTAATAGCCTAGGGGCGGATGGGACACCTATTTAGTGGCAGTTACATATTATAATCTAGGCTATAATCTGGGGGGATAATCTGGGGGTATAATCTAATACAGTGAAAAATTTTAAAACAAAATGTGAAGTTCAAATTTATGAGTGGACAAGCCAAAATTGAAAATTAGCTCTGGTAAAGTCAACCTGCGCCAAAAGTCTTTCTGAAAAAAATAAAAACTTTCTTGTTCACAATATCTCTTGTGAAATGAAGCTTGTAAAATACTTTTTCCTGCCATTCCTTCAACAGACAGTGTAATAATAAACTAAATAATTGGTATTGTTTCATTCAAAACAATGTTTCCTTTTCTGTTCCGTGGGTTTTTTTTTTGATTTATGGAGGGCAAACAAGTGTGTAAACTGTTTCTCTCAGAATTAGGAACTCTTTTCTGGTGTTCACATAATGGAGTGTTAATCGTGTGAATCAGGGAGCAGTGTTCCTTGGCAGTGATTAGATCTCCGTGGGCGAGTCTACGCACATCCCTTTCTTCGCCAATTAACCTTGTGAGATGTTGTCTGTCTCAATCTCCAGTCTTCTCTGACAGTTAGCATGATTAATTGAGCTATGATGCTTATCTTTACAACCATACTGTATTTTTTAGAAAACTAATTTTATGACTCAATTTCAGGCGAATCTTTCCGGCCTTCAAAGTCAAAATTAGGGGTCTGGACAAGAACTCCAAATACTATGTCATGATGGACATATTGCCGGCGGATGAACACAGATATAAATTTCACAACTCCAAGTGGGGATTGGCTGGTGAGTTGATCACATTTTTTTCGGATAGAGTTGAATGTGGAGATGGATAATTTAGGTGTGCATCATTTTTCATGTTTTAGGCAAGGCAGATCCAGAAGTGCACAAACCAATGCACATACACCCGGAATCCCCCAACACTGGAGAGCACTGGATGTCCAAAGGTGCTAGTTTCCATAGAGTCAAAGTCACCAACAATATGACCAACAAGAACGAATTTGTAAGTCTTTTCTCTCATACACACTCATAGTAAAGTTGGAGATACAGACAACAGCTGCACTCCACTTCTCATTTTGTGATTGTAATCTTTTTATAAAAGGTCGGCTACATCCCTAGATATGGGTCTTTAAAATTTTTCCCTAGCGGTCCTTTGCTTTTTAAAGACTATTTTTTTCTGAGACATTTTTGTAGAAAAGTAATAGGATGCTCAACTGCTGAGATATAATCACAAATAAGATGTCCTAGGAACTGAGTTGACGGCTAGTTCCCGCCATTTCCAAACAATCGCAATGACCAGATGAATAAGCTATGGAAGATGTCGTCAGGATGGAAGTCATCACCGTTTGTTACTTGAACGACAATTTGCAAACAAACCTGAAACAATTCGTTTGCACTATAAAGCACATCTTAACTGTTTTGCTATATCGGGGAACAAGCCTTCTCCTTAACCACTTAATCTCTGTTTAATATTGAAGAGCCTAGAAAAGGGAAGTCAAATCTGGGTGGATGTTAAGTGGTGGAATAATCTTCGTGTGTGTGTGTACAGTAATACAATACTCTCGCCAAATCCCTCGAAAAGAGAAGTGTTTCCCCTGGCTTTATTTGTTTTTTACTGCTGCTACCCAAAAGAACTTTACTCCCGCTCCTCAGACACCACCACAAATGGCACATGAATGAATTGGACTTGCGTAAACTGTGAAAGTTAACTGTGTGTATGTGAGTCTGCAAAGTGTTGCTTGTGCTCAAGGGTGTGTTATTTGATGCCTTTTTGCATAAACAATCACACACAATTTCTTTTTGCCTTTTTATTTCCTTTTTGGGGATAAAAAGGATTGAGTTCTCTGTACAGCATGCGTAAAAGAACTTAATCTCTTTTGAATGTTAGTTCTTCTTTGGTGTTTCGTCTCTAAATGAGGTGTTTTATCAAAAATGGGAGGAGTAGGAGAGATCGTCTGCATGATTGAGGAAGTATCAGGATTGCAATAGCCGTAAGAATCACTTATAGGCTCCATATTTCTCCATGGACATATTTATGATTTTCTACTCAAAAACGTACCTATTTGGGCAAGCCTTTGTTAGCTTTTGTCCCAAACAAGCTCAAAGATATTTCTCCATTTCATGGGATTGAGTCCCACTTGGGCCGTGCACATTTTTCTCACAATTTTCTCTTTATTTCTACCCTTTACAGTTCTTGTTTTCAAATAAAAAAGAGGCTGGTCAAACAGACTCATCAATTGCACAGCTGTGAACAGATCTCCCTCCCAATACGACCATTAAATTTTTGAGAAAAAAGGAATAAAAGAAAATAAATAAAGCAATGCACAGGAGTATCCCCAGAGGTTCTATATAGAAATTGCGCAAGCGACAGGGTAAACAAGTGTATCAATCTCGCATTTCCATAAAAATCCCTTTTCCTTCTCTTCAAAATCAAAAAAAGAGAAAGAAATGTGCCGAGCAACTAGGGCTGGCTTCCCTCCCGTGAAATAGCTAGAGGGAGGATATTAGCAAAAAAATTTCGGCGGGAGTGATGACAGTAGGGATTTTGGGCACTTATTGGCCGCGGAAGGGAGGGATGTCTAAGAGGGAGGAATGCGGGAGGCCAACCTTACAACCAACAACTCGTAGTTTTACAGCTCAAAAAGTTGTAAACTCATAAATTCGCGACTTTTATTGTTTCCAAACTGGAAATAGTTGATGCCTTTCATTGATTTCCAAAATTACAACCCTATGAAACCCATTGAGTATTTCTGCTACAAAAACATTTACCGTAAAACCTCTAATAAAACCCCCCCCCCCAATTCAAAATCGTGTTTTTGGCATTGTGTTTTTGACCCACTTTTTCCAGGTGTCTCTCAGGCAACTTACTACTTAACTTGTAGCCTATTGTCTTAGCTACAATTTGGGTGGTAAGCTGCCTGAGAGACACCTGGGAAAAGTGGGTCAAAAACACAATGCCAAAAACACGATTTTGAATTGGGGGGGGGGGGGTATTATTAGAGGTTTTACGGTATTTCATAATATTTTAAGTGTTTCGTGTGAAAAATTATAAGTGTTGGTCAGTCAAAGAACATAAGCTATAAAATTGCTTGCTGGACCAGTCGAAGCAGATTATTGGCTACTGGCAGGGCTGGCTGTCATTGGATGGTGAGTGTTTATTGTGAAGGTGAAATAGACCCTATTGGCAAGTGTTATCATACATTCTGTTATTATGGGCAGCAGCAGTCGCAGCACCCTTCCTGCTCTTAGTCGCTGTTGGCTGGGAGTGTAATGACAGCAAGTAATGTTGTCGCTATTTCATCGAAGGATCCACCCCAATAATTTTTAAAACAAAGAAGAAAAAGGGAGATTAATTGAGTGGAGAGCGCAACCAAACAAGCTGTTGCACAATTTAATTGATGCACTTGCTGCTGGTTTTAAGTCTTTGAGTGTGCAATGGGCCGCCTCATTTCCTAAGATTATCGGATTTGCCTTTCATTGGAAAAATAATAATAAAGAGAAAGGCTTAGGAGCATGAACCGTTGATCGTGCTTGCTTTGGGTATGATAGGCCAAAGTGATTAGTGAAAACATAAGTTGTTTGTTGTGATTTAGCTATACAGCTATTATTATGGGTTTCTTCACATTTTCATAGGGAAGTTATGTTACGGTATTTACTGAAACCCATCAAACGGCATATGCAAATCCACAGTTTTTTACTCGGTGTAGGTCCCACTAAGCCTAAGTTGGTAGGATAGTGGTTTAGAGAATTGCACATTCTAATTTCAATAGTATTGCAGCGCATCTGGACATTTTTGCATGATTTAAAAGTATTTGCAGCTTATCTCACCTATCGGTAGTCACTTTTAATTCCAAGGACATTGTTGACACTAAGGACAGGGATTACATCTACCCTTGTCCAAAATAGTATAATATATAATTTAAAATTTAAGGTACAAAAGACAGCATTGTTCAAGTATTGAAAAGTTTTAGCAAAAGAATAAGATGTATTGTTTGCCCTCAATGTCATAGAAAAGGTGTAGGGGTAATGTAAACAGGAAGGGTAGTCAAATAACGAGAATCTTCGAACCAAAAATCAGTCTTTCAGTCAGTTCACAAACACACGCTTTTACGCTCACCAGTAGCAGGACCACTGATAAGGTGGCTGCCGTCTTTGTTGTTGGTCAATTATATGATGAGTATCACAAAACAATGAAGATAGCATCGACTTTGCACACCACTGCCCTCCACATCTAGTAAAAAACTGGATAGCTAAAGTGTTGAATTCAACAGTTTTCTCCTTTTCAATTTTCAATGTGTGTACTTAGCAAAATAGAAGAAAAGAAGTCAGAATAATTGTTTGTGTGAGAGAGATATGCTCTAAGCAAACTACACCACTGTCCCACCCATTAATTGAGACAACCGACCTTAAAAAATAATCGGATTATGGTGGAAGGAGATTGAATTAGTGCTCATATTGCTGCAGATCGGTTATTTGTTTTGCTTACTGCCAACAGGATTTATTAAAGTATAAAAGACAGTTGCTCCTCGGCTTTAACAACCTTTTTGATGACTGCTACTATTGCTTAATTAAATTGTGAGGAGCAAGATGGATGAACTCAAGACTATGGCTACTTTTGTTTGAGAAAGTGAGAGAAAAGGTTGGAAAAGTGATTGATCGCTCAAATCACTGAGACAACACTTATAGGGGTTGGTGCCCGCTAATTTATTGCTGCTGGTTTAAGGAAAGGAAACATTTGCAAATTTTATACCTAACCTCTCTGCCTTATTGTGGCGCGTTGATTATATCAACTTGATACTCCAGAAAACCACATAATGTCTTATTTGGCGCTACTCGGTTATACCCCCCCCCCCAATCGATTTTCCCAAAAGTGTCTAATAACCGTTTTTAGATATATTTTTTGCCGAAAAACGAACAAAAAGACTATTTTAAAGGGGTTGAGGGCTGTATAAGAGATGGAAAAGGACAATTAAGGGGTCACTCTGTACGAAAAGAGAAGATCTTGAAAATAATTTCCCTTACAAAGACCTACCACACAAAGAAGCTCTGGTATACATGTTATTTTCATGCATTCAGGGCTTCTTCTCCAGTAAGTTATGTGTCAGGTACGCTTGTTTGCGCATCTCAACTCCAAATCCCCGAGCCTCCGTCGTAAGGGGGCTAGAGAGCTAAAGATGCAGACTTAACCGCGAGATGAATCCGAGCAATACTCTTGATCAAAAAATGCATCTAGAGGCACTCTTTGCTCTGGTTCAGTAAGGGAAACAGGTGAATGGCCCTCCAAATTAGTTGTCTCCTATTATTCCCTTCCCAGCCCAATACAGCCCTTATTCCCCTCTAAGTTGCTATTTTGGCCTTTTTTTAGCAAAATTGTTACTTAAAATGGGTTTTAAGAACTTTTGGAAAAATTGATTTGGCACTTCTGCTGTTGGTTGGCCCCCACAAAAGTTATTGTAATTAGAATATTTTTTTATACTATCATAGCAAATAATAATTTCTTTATTTCATTCTGCGTAACTGTTTCAACGGATAACACGTGACCAAAAGATAGAATAAGAAGTTTGAAATTCTGTAGTCATTCAGTGAAAAGCACTTTTGGAAAAATAGATAAAAAAAAGCTTTTTGGGAGGAGTATAACCGAGTAGCGTTCAGGCCTGTGTTCAGAAAAAATTGTCCTTCGCCTCTAAAATTTTTTTCTACGCCTCCGCCTCCAGCCTCCGGCTCTAAAAATTTCTCAAGAATGATATAAGTTTCCAGTTATACTGCGTAAATGCATTGAGGCTGATGGTGGCTATTTTGAGTGAATCTTAATAAAAATTACATACGAAATGAAAGTCAAAACAGGCTTTGAAGCAACACCAAACACTGCCACTTATCCTTTCATAATAAAAAAGATATGAGTTATTCAACTTTGTACCGGAATGTTTCTAACACAGGGTATTTATTTTACAACTCCTATATGGAGACAGAAAATTTTTTAGGATCATTTAAGTATGATTAGGGGACATAAAAAGCACTTACCATGGACAATGTAAATAAGTAATCCAATTTTTCTCTGCAATAATCTCTTTATTCTCTACAAATCCATTTGCAGGACTCTCGACACCGACAACATCTCTTTGAACACTTCAACAACGGCAATCCCCACCATCGACCACTATTCCCGTCACATCCGAGCCTTTGCAAACCGGCTGATTTCAGTGCATCCAACCTGCACCCCTTCTATTTACCTTCTGCCTTCAACCCTCCCTTCCCCTTCCCACCAACCACTACAGGGTTCCCATTGGCGTCGGCAGCTGCAGCAATGCTAGCCAACGGAATCCCCTTTCCACCTGTCGCCTCCGGTGGACTGCCTTCGCCAGAAGTCTTTTTTGCCATGCAGAGCTTGCTGATGCAGCAAAGAGGAAGCATTCCTGCTCCTAAAGTTAATTCCTCTTCTGCCTTGATTAGTCTCAAGAATGGAGAAGACAAAAAAGAACAAAGAAATAGTAAAAGTCCACCGGAGAAACAAGAGCTTAAGCCAGACGAAGAGAAGCAAAAGCCGAGGAAGAGCGCAGGCTTCGATGTGAACTCCTTGTTAAAAGGCAAATAGAGACTTTTAAATATAGGCAACTTAGAAATAGATGACTCTGACTTTTCAGCGGGTAACCAGCATAGTTTTACTTTAGTTTCGGATTGATTAACCACTGCACATAATATTTAGAATCATTGTTGTATTGCTTGTGTTGTTCCATATTGCTGATGTAGTTGCAACATAATCATTTTTCTTGTTTTACTTATACTAATTTGTCTCTCTCCCATTCCTCAAGGTTGTTGATAGCCTATTGAAGTTGCTATTTGCAACAACAACAAAAAAAAAACTACTTCTGTAGTATTTTGATGAGTTTTTTTGCTTGTAACTTTCAAGCTAATGTAATCAGTAGAGAGCGGATTTATATGGACGGAAAAATGTAAAATATGGCCATATATATGGCCAAAAATTTGGCAAAATATGGCCAAAATATGGAAATTTTTGAAAAATATGGAGTAATATGGATACATAAAATTCGATGTAAAAACCTTTGTTGAACAACAAAATCTACTTTTCAGCTTCACAATCACATATCATATACATTTCAAGGTGTTCTGGCGCACGGTTGACAATAAACCACCTTTCCATCTGACGTAAACACACCTTCCGGAAATTCAGAAATCCACTTCTTGAGCTGAATTTTTGACATCTCGCTTAAAAAATCAAAAATATGGAGAAAAATATGGAAAAATTGTAAAAAAGGCCAAAATATGGAAAAA
>BBSZ01013500.1:1093-17335 GCA_000981365.1 Subanguina moxae
AGAAGCACACACAGCTATTTCTGTGATCACTACTGACAGTTAACTTACAGTAGAAACACACACAGCTATTTCTGTGATCACTACTGACAGTTAACTTACAGTAGAAACACACACAGCTATTTCTGTGATCACTATTGACAGTTAACTTACAGTAGAAACACACACAACTATTTTTGTGATCACTACTGACAGTTAACTTACAGTAGAAACACACACAGCTATTTCTGTGATCACTACTGACAGTTAACTTACAGTAGAAACACACACAACTATTTCTGTGATCACTACAGACAGTTAACTTACAGTAGAAACACACAAGGCTATTTCAAACACACACAGCTATTTCTGTGATCACTACTGACAGTTAACTTACAGTAGAAGCACACACAGCTATTTCTGTGATCACTACTGACAGTTAACTTACAGTAGAAGCACACACAGCTATTTCTGTGATCACTACTGACAGTTAACTTACAATAGAAACACACACAGCTATTTCTGTAATCACTACTGACAGTTAACACTGTCAGTTATGTAACTTTGAGTATTTTGATTTTCGTAAGTACAACTTAAAAATACGTGAAGAAGATCAATCAATTTTTAAAATATATTGCATTATAATAAAAAAATTACATATGACAAAAGATGAAATGTTTTTCTCTCTTCTATGTGCTCGGCAAGGTGCCAATTGATTTTGCATTATGCAACACTTTCCTTCGACTACCCTTTAATTACCCAATGGCCTCATTTAGAAGAAAACAGCCATGGATGAAAAGAAAAAAGCCTGCTCATCTTCAACAGGCTTGAAGACAGCATTGTCCTCATGTTTCTTTTTGTTATTGTTGTTATTATGTGTTTAGCGATTTGCTCCTTTTTACTAGGATAAAAGCCATGCCGCATTTCATGCATTATGTTGCACTGCTACTTTTAATAGCCTTGTAATTTTCCTACTTTTGCAGATTATAGGAAAGTAAAATGCTAGTTAAATATTTTGTTAGTTTTAACTAAATTTATTATCCTATGCTTATTGGAAAATTGGTAGCTCTAACTTTGCTGCATTGAGAAAATGTTGTCTTTGATTGACAAAAAGAGGAAGCCGAGTTGACACTGCCCATCATTGTTTCAACCACATCAAACCTCTTTGTTCTCTATTAATTACTGAAAATTACGGCTGGCAAATTTAACAAGCTCTACTATTAACTGCAAAGTCAGTCAAGACTAGTTATACTAACTCTATACTAGACAGCAAAGAGTCTTATTAAACCACTTGTTGAATTTAAATGTTGTTAAAAAAATGTTTTCCAATATTGCCGGAAAACAAACATTTCTAAAAAATGTATCAGCTGTTTGAGTCAAGCAAGAATAAAAAATTTACCTTTTTTGCTACAATATTTCAGTATAAGATATATAAGCTCAAAATTGGGGGCAGAAGGCACGAAAAAAAGGAACTAACAATTAGTTAGATCTATGAGAAAGCTACACAACAATGCTCAGGTCACATTTTCTACATGGTAGCTGCTTGTCTATTAAACCTCTCGATTTGCTTAAACTCCTAATTGTGGTCTAGAGAATTAGGGATGCTGACGCTAATCCTTCTAATGAACTTTAATGGAAAGTGCAAACAGAGTGGCGGATTTACTGAGCTTAATCACCCCTAAACTCTAGGTTTAAACATTTTGCAGACTTTCTCATTACACTAAGACCAAATTAAGTTTTTTTGCTAAACAATTTCTATTGTTTGGAAAAATGTTTATAAAATGAAGTTGGCCGAATTAAATATTAGTTTACTGTCTTGCTCTTCTTATTCATGTCTTGAAGAATCAAAAATGAAGACAAAGAAATATGTTTATTTTTCTTTCCTTATAAGTCAAAGGTTCAAGTGCTTTTATTTGAATGAAGGCCAAACATTTACAAAACTTGTATTTTGACCAAATCAACGATTATAGGCTAATAGTCTATTTCTTAATTGTTGAAAAAAGAGCTACATGTTCTGTTTGCTACTTATAATTTCTCATCTAGCTAGCAGTCGGAGAATGAAAGGGAAAGAGTTTGATTTAAAAAAGTGAATCCCACTTTCTTTCAGCGAAAGGCAAAAAGGATTAAGTGAAGCTGTTAATCCTTTTCTGTGCAATTCCGATGCATAAAAAGAGTGAGAAAAGAGTTGCCCTGAAGGGCTTCTCGATTAATCTCTGAATTACGATACTTTGTTCTGGGCAAAGGATTGCTTTCAAAGGCTTTAAAAATGTCTCTTTTGATGGTCACAGAAAAAGGCAGTAAACTGGGATCGGAAGTCTTTAAAGCAGTCCTTTTGTAATAATATATCAGAAAGCAGAAGCCAGTGTCGGTAAATCAAATAATTACGCTTTTATTACACAAATATGTTTATAAATAACAAATAATGTCAAGAGCAACAATTGTTTGATACCAAACAAAACTGCAAACAATGTATAAATTAATTGCTTTGGTTGAGAGGCATTTGGTCCGTAAAAGCTACCCGGCTTATTGAACATTTATTTTAAAATATCTGTTTCGCTCTTTTTTTCGATCAAAAGACATTAAGCAGACTCGTAAGTGCAGTAAATGTTGTTAGGGAAAATATTTCACGCAGCATGTCAAAAACGTATCGGGATTCAAAAAGTTTGAAAAGACGCTGTTTTGCCAGCTTCCGCTCAATGCGAATCAATTTTCAAGTTAGCAGAAAATGTCCAAAAAGCCAGGAAATGAGCCTATGGCGAGACATTTATGAGAGCTTACTTTCGGCAACGATTCTGGTACTTTTTTAGCATGGACCATACTCCCCTGTTTTTTTCTATAATTTATGACATGTTTATTACTTGATTATAGTGATCATCATGGTTATGGTCATGCAAACAACTTACCCAGAACGCAGCCAAACAACCGTCAACTTTTCCAAACTTGTAACTTAAACCATTTGACACTACACAAAAAAGAAAAAAGGCCTTATGCGATAGCATCAATCACTTATGTTTTTCTCAGCGGCTGAGTCCGTAGAAATGATATATCGTTACGAGAATTGTTGTATGCCAGTTTTAGGCTACTGTATAAATCAAACCAGAACAAGAAGAAATAAAGCAAGTAAAAAACGACAACAATGGTTGCTTGAGAAACAAGAAGTCGAACAAGCAGGCATAAAATGTCTAGCTTTTTCATAATCACAAACCGATCTAATTGCTTTTTAGTCACCCAAATACACCATGATCATCTTCATCAACCTACAAGTATGTCATAAATTGTAGTCAAAAAATAGAGGGGTCTGCTAAGAGCACCCGGTCCTTTCTTATGTATCACAGAAAAAGGCGAAAACGTGCTATGGAATTGATCAAAACTGCTTTGAACATTACAAATGGAAAATTGTAGTGGTTTAAGGACTCTAAAGAAGTTAATGGTTCAAACATTACGATGGCAAAGACTGCTGCTTTTGGACGACTTGACCTGCCAATTGCTCTTGCTGGTGTTGCAGCTGTATTTGCTGTTGTTGAAGCAATTTTACAACAAATTCTTCTGAGAAATTGGCTGGTGAAAACATAAAAAAGGGCGAAGCAGACTGTTGAACACGGTGTACCAAAGGGGACTTTAAAGACAAGGAGTTCACAGCTCCGGCAAGACTTCCGGCCGACGGAAAAAGATTACCTAAAATGATTTTTTAGGCTAAATTTTCTTGATAAACTATAGGAAAAGCAACCATTTTGCTGCCTGATGTCAAGTGCCGGATTTTGAGCATAGGGAGTGACAAATGTGTTGGTGCTGCTACTAAATGGTAGTCCAGGAGGGGTCACCTCTGTGGAATATGCTATGTTGTTGGCCTTACTGACAGCTGCAGCTGCTAACATAGCCTGTTTCTGGCTGCACAAAGCTGAGGCTTGCAATTGCTGGTGGATGAGCATGGCAGTGGCTGTGGCGGAAAATGGCCCCATTGGACTAGCCGTGCTAGGTTGTCGTAGCTTACAAAACAGAGAATGTTCCTAAAGCTACTCTTTCAATTTAATATTAAGAATCTAAAAATATGTTACATGCATCCCCAAAATTTGTTCACCACTGCCCATTCCTTCATTATTGCCACTAAAGGGGAATTGGAAGTTAGTTGAGTTACTGTTGAATGACTGATTTGAGGATGACGAGGGAGAGTATGTTTTGAACGCCTCAAATCGATTGGTCCTTCTAGAGTTGGGTCGTCTTCGCAATTTTCCGGTAGAGCTTCCGATGAAGATTTCGTCCTGCGAAGCTGCATCCAACATCCAATAGTTTCCTAAAATAACACGTTATACTTCCTCAAATATCCTTTGACTACCGTAGTTCTCTAGCTCATTAATTATATGTCTTGTCTGAGAAAAAGAAGGAAGAAGGGAAAAGAACTGGTTTTACAAGGAAATTTCCGACTGCTCTAATCCATCATCGCCTCAACTTATTAGTCCATTAATACTCTCTCTTCACTGCCTTCCCATTAAATGTCAATCAAGAATTGGCGAGCAAGTTTAACTTTTTTTCTTAAACTAATGAATATACCAAAAAGTAGCTAGTAAAACACATTTGGCTCTGTACCTATTCACACAAGCACCCCAAAAAACTGCATTTCTTTCCTAATTTTAAATTTTTACCAAGTTTTTCATTGAATCATTTAACCATTTGAAACCATTTTAAACAAGTTTGAACAAAAAAAATTAAAAAAGGTAAGTCTTTTTAAACCATATTAGGGAGCAAGCTGTCTTTTTACTTCAAAGCCAGAGCACTTTTTGAATAGCGTAATATTTCTCACCTTTTCCAGGGTCATCATAGCTTCTAGGCACCTTTATGAAAAACTTGTTAAGAGATAGATTGTGACGAATACTGTTCTGCCAGCCTTTTTTGTTGTTTTTGTAGAAGGGGAATCGGTTGATGATGTACTCATAAATGCCATTCAGCGTCAGTCGACCATCTGGACTTTGTCTCAAAGCCATGGTTATAAGAGCGTTGTAGCTAAATCTGGGCTTGGCATTCCTTTTCTCTTCCGACGTGCTTTCCACACCAGACGAGCTTATATCGTCTTCCAACTCATCAATAATCATTTCATCTGTGTCAGCAGAAGCTTCATCCTCTTCTTCTTTGTTGTGGTTGTCCAATTCTTCTGACTCTGTGTCCTCTTCATACACTGAAGCTGAGTTGTTGGCACTATTGGCATGGTTTCGTTTGGAAGAAAAGTTCAAACTATTGGCCTCAACTGAAGAGTTGGTGGAGGAGGGAAAGGAAAAGGTGTCACTATTGGAGGTGTTTGGATGAGTTTGCTCAATGGAATCTAAACGAATAAATTACTTTTTTTTTAATTAAGTGGTTTATGGTATTATCTACCTTTTAAAGCTAGCAGAATGTTTTTTTTTCCCTATATTCAGTGATCATTAAATAAGTAATTGTAAAGTGGTTTGCCAATTGGAAAGAAGAAAAGAATGGATTGAGTGACAGGTGAGACTCCTCCACTACCATCTCTGTTTTGTGCAGGGCAGCAGCAGGCCCCCCATCTTCCATCAACTCCCGAGGCAGTTTGATCCTCTGTTGGTGTTGCTTTTGTTTTTGATTTTGCCTAATTGAGAAAGGTAAATTGCTGGGGGAGATCGTAAATCATTAGACAAAAAGGTTGGAAACTGGGTGAGAAGTACCTCATCTCTTGTTTTACAACAACATTTTTCGTAACTAAGTGCAAGGTGGATTTTACAGCGCTGCTAAGTCAGTTGTAAAAGAGTGGAAAGATTTGAATAAATATTTAGATGCATTTGAACCACCGAAATTACGCGTTAGAATGTTAAAAACCATCGTTATTTTTTTACGTCTTATACTTAACACTTTGTTTTTTGTGCAGTCTCAGAAATAAGGAGTTGCAGATGCAAAATGTACTCCATTAAAATTTTTTTAACTACAAATTTGTTTAAATACTTTTTTAGAAAAAACCAGTATTTTTTGTTACAGAAGAACCATAATTTACGTCAATACGAACCTTTATCATCCTGCAATCTGTGATGATCCATACTGGCAAGTTGTTGTTCGCCATCCATCTCCTCTTTAGACCGGCAAAGTAGATCTGAGATGGTGAAGCGAGAAGCGTGTATTATCGAAGCCATTGAAAAAGTGGAGGAAGTGGGTGATGTGGACGAAGAAGAAACACTGGTGGTCATACTCACTTCCGGCAGTCCAAATATGGCTTTTCCGAATCAATACTACCGCAACTAGCTGCAGCAGTGATCAAGATCCAATAAAAAGAGTGAATAGTAGCACCAAAGCAGAAGCTGAAAACAAACAACTAGTTAAGGTCTGACAAAAGCACAACAACTGATTACAACAGTGAAATAGGCAGCAGCATAGAACAGCAAATAATCTGCCCATTTACACACTACCCACACCCAAAACAGACAATTATTTAGCTGGCGCCTCACAAAAATGGCTTATCAATTTAATGAACACAAGCCAAAACAGTAGCGGGAGACTCATTATATGGAAGAAAAAGGGCAATAAAACGCTGTCTTTATTTACTCTTGCTTTGATTGCATACAAGCAAGTCGTAAATTGGGCTTTATGACAGAACTGCTTTTGTCTAGCGAAAATATTGGATAAAATGTTTTTAGAAAACACTCAGGCAAACGGTAGCTCCTGCAGAAAAGTGGGAGGAGATTCGAAGGTGTTGGAGGTGCCTGTGTTGTTTGTTTTCCGCTTTATTTACTCTGAAATATTTATTAGTGGTTGGTCCAACAGAAAATAATGTCTTTTCTATGGTCTTCTTCTCTGATCCCATTGAAATAGTGGGGCTTTAACCAGTTAGAGAGCGGCGAAAAACCAACAATTAGCAGTGGGAATAAAGGCGGAGCTTTACTAAAGAAGAAGCCAGACCTGTGGCAACACTAATACCAGAATTTAAGCCAATCAGAAAGGAAGTAGCCCGTTAGAATATCTAGGCCAATTCTATATTCTGGCTGTTTGAATTTCTCGTTTTTTACAACTTCTAAAAATATTAAGCCTGAGCCTAAAAAGGCATCTGGGCTTGGAGTTGAGATGCACACAAAAAAAACATAAAAATATCCCCCCCCCAGTAAATGTTCCGGATGCATGAAAGTGGCATTTTACGCTTCTAACTGTTTTTTGTGTTCTTTTAATCCTTGGTTTCTCAACAAAAATCTGAGGAAGTAAAATTCTATAGAAGCTCTTCTGACCTTCTAAAGACCTCTTTTAGAGCAATTAAACAAGGATAAATAGTGCTATAAAACATTAATAAGACTAAAAACTTGAAGCAAGAAAACAAAACTCTCAAACATGTTCAGATATGTCCTACAAAAGTCTTGTCCAACAAATGAGCAATAAAGAAACCAGGTTTTATGGCTATTTCTCTCAACAAAATTGGTATCAAATTTTTTGTTTCTCTATGTTTTTTGAGTTGGGCGACAGGAAGTTAATCTGAAAATTGGTTTCTTTTGCAAAAGAAGGTATGATGACACGCTTTGATGTTGTTCTTGGAGGCGCCCCTTGATTGTGCTGCTGGATTAACTGTCGCAAAAACAATTGGCCGTTGTTGTTGGATTAAGGCCAAAAGAGCAAACAGTACTACTACATAAGTTACAGAAACAATAAAATTATTGAAACTCAGTGGTTCACTGTGTTTGAAAAGATAGCAGCTTGATTATAGAAAAGAGGAGTTGATATAAAAGTGAAAAAATAGAATTTATTTGATTTTAGAAGAGCAATCGGTGTTGCAATTTGTTTTCTTTGGCTGCTTTTGTATTAAAAAGAAAAGCCGCGTTTCTTCAGTGGCGCTTCGGATGATCTCTGTGAGGTGGTGGCTCAGGCAATTGGCTTCTTTTTACTCTTCCCTGTTCTGTTCCATTGTTTTTAATGGTGTAAAAAGAGATTTCCTTTCTTTACCTTAGACTACTTGCGGCTTGTTAAGTGGTTTTGGCATGTGTTTTTAATGGATTAGGGCAATTTAGTCGCCATTGTTTACTCTAAATTTTGTGGCGAAACGCCCATTCGGCTGTTTTGAAAGTGACAGTAGCGTGGACAAATAAAATGGTGGAATACTGTTAGTTTTGCCTCAGGGCAGCAGGATTTATACTCTGGCCGTAATCCACAATAAATGGGATTACTGCCTTAATGTAATTTGTAATTGATCCACTGCTAAATTCATCAGCTAAGAAGCAGACCATAATAGGATTAGAATGGATGCGCAGAAAATTGCCGGAAGCAATCACTGAGAACGCTTTCGGCTATAATTTGAATGGGCTTCAACACTCTACAGTAGCACAAATTTCTATTACAAATTGTGCGCTTATAGAATGCGCTCATAAGAAAATGTAACTGAAAAACATTTTGATCACTACTGCATACAATTACCCTTTTACTTGTTCATACCTTACAGGTGTTCATTTATAGTTAGCCGCACACCAACCAAACCAGTGGACGTCCATCTGAAGAAACCCTCTTTTATACTAATTAATATACTAATTAATGAAATTTCATTTTATTTCTTAATTTTATAAATCTATTCCAATTTTTAGTAATTAAAAAATCGATATATCTTTAAAACATTGCATATATTATATTAAAATATCAACAGGAATACCAAGCCAAAAAAGTCTTAGCTTCTTAAATAGTGCCAGATTTTGATATAAGCATAAAGATTAGATGTGACAAGAAAATGATTATTGGCACCCTCTGCCTAATCCCTTTATTGTGGAAGACTCTAAGCATTGGAGAAGAGCTTATAAATGATTCCTGATTTGTGTATAAATAAATTAAAGTATTTGGCTCTCATCAGCTTCTCAGTTCAGGCAGAACATTGGGCCAGTTATATTAGCTTGGAAAAGGGGTTGTTTTAGACAGGGGAACTAGTTTACTAAGTGACACTGGTCAATTGAATATATCAAAAACTTTTAGAAGTTTTATTTTTATTCGGTTGCAACAGTTTCATAAGATATTTGTGCAAGAAGTAAAATATACAAAAAATAAGAAATCGGTACTACTGTGTAATTGGTACTACTTTCGGTACTACTGTATTATACCCACTTGCCGTAAGAGGGCAACGGGGGCATCAGAGTTGGACATGCGCACACAGGCTTACCTGCGAGATAAATCCGAGCAAGATTTTTGATAAATAAATTTAACGCGTTTTTTTACCATAGTTCAGTGAGATAAACATGATAAAAGGGCAAAAAAGCGCGAAAAAAAATTGCACAAATAAGTTGCAGAAACAACTGCCTTAACCGCAAATGACCGGCTTTACCCTTTTTAAGGCATTAAAATAGGTTAGGGGGGATGGTACACGTATTTTTTGGCAGTTACATTTTGGGGGCGTATAAACCTAGAGGGTCGGGTGGTATAATACGATAAAGTCGATATTTTATTAATTTACTTATTATTATTTTTTATTGTTAAAAAATTTTTTTCATTGAATGCTAATTAAGGACTTGTAGGTTATCATCTGCATTTTCATAGTGTCTATTTGGTTCTATGCACCAGAACTGTCTGCTACCTACAATCAATCTTATGAATTGTACAGTTCACATTTTAAGTAGAGTCAATATTTAAACCAAAAATAAAGAAAATGATAAAAGTTGGAAAAATTAGGAAATAAAAATATTTTTATTCAAATTTACATTTTTTCCCTTTTACATTTTAATTTTCTAGCAAGAACTAGCAAAAACTAGCCGAATAGTTAAAAAGTTGTTTAAAGTTTGCTTTAAAAAGTCTATATTAATACAAAAGAGAGTTTACGGCTCATTAAAAACAAAATAAAGTCTATACAGTTGGAAGTTTTTTATTCATAATAAAATGTGTCGCCAAATAAAACACAGAATAAGATGAGATCAATCGGAAGTGCGCCTCAATTCAACTGTATCTTATGCAAAATCAAATATGAAAAAAAAAATTAGCACACATTGTTATAGTTTCTGAAAAAAGACTAATAAAAGTCCAAACATTTGACATGCCAATAGAAGAAAAAATAAAAAACTACAAAATAGTTTTTTAAAGTCAAAATATTGTAAAAAAAACATGCAATACACTGAGCTATTTGTATTAGGTTGTGTGAAAGTGTTAAATGTTTTAAAACTTGTGCTCTAAAAGTACTAAATTATCGGCGTTACTGAGATACACAGGAGATAAAGATGTTGGCGCTTTGAAAATATTGAAGTCTGAGAGTATTGCTTAAAATATAAAATTCGTATAAAGAATCTTTAAAACGAAAATTTGTGATAAGCTGTATGAAAAGCACAAACATGTCTAAAAAAATTGTTGTTATGGTTGTCTTGGATTACATTCATCCCTCAATAACTCGGTGGTCGTAGGGGGGTATATTTTTTGGGGGGTAAGGGTGGAGCGGGAGGTGTTCGGTTTTTTTTTTTGGGGGGGGGGGGGGGGTTTATTACAGTAGTACCGAAAAACTTATCGGAATTTGGCATAAAAGTAAAAGTTTAAACTTTTAACTTAAATAGTAAAAACTAAAACCCATCTAAAATTTATGTGATATTTATGTAAGAAAGTTTTAGAAGTAAATAGTTAATTAGAGAGGTAGATAAAGTACCGATTTGGTTTAGATATTTTGATATTTCTAGAAAAATGTTTTCGAAAGTTTCTCTTGCAAAAATTAAGAGGCGTAATAAAGTACTCGCTGTGAACTATTGTAAAAAAATTCAAATTTTTAATATAATTAAGTGTTCTACAACAAAAATATCGTGTAATGAACTTGGGCCTTTGAACACCAAATAAAGGCTATGAACTTATTTTTCAAAGGAAGAGAAGGTTATAGGCACCATTTTTAGCATCATGAGGACTGTGCGAAAAAAGTCAGCCAATTGGTCTAATTTGCATTGTTTGAAGCATTCTGCAGGCACACTAGTAGTCTTGTTTTGAAGAACGCAAAACGCCAGCTGAAATTGAACGAGCTCCTTTTGTGGACGAAATATAAATTATAAAAACAAACGTTAATCTTCGATCTGACTTCTCTTAGCGTCTGACTGCTGATTTCTTCCATTTTAAACTCTTCTTTGATAAATTCGAGCAGTTCATTGGAAAGCTGGCTGAATCCATACAACATTCTACTGTGAACAACTAGCCTTTTTACTGTTTCATCACTATCTGGGAATGTTAGATGAACTGATTGCTGCAGAATTACAGCCTGCTCTACCAAACTGTTTGCCTTAAGCAGTAAATCCAGCTCTTTGTGAGTGCTCAGAAGACCTTCAAAATCGTGCTCAATCGCAGCAATAGAAGCCATCAGCTGACCTGCTCGAATCAGCTCACATATTTTTTGGTAATTGTCCGGAATTGAGGTGCTAAAAAAGTATATAGTGTCAAAACGCAATTTCCTCCTGGTTGCCCTCGTAGTCTGGGCTAGAAGCTTAGAAAAGAAGCGAGGAGCTCTATCTTTTTAAATCACCCTGCATTGTTTTTTCTGGCATAAACCCCTGAGCAAAAAATTGATAGTGGAGAAATCTAAAACCAATAGAAACAACATAGAGGTGATACTGTTTTTTTTTCATTTCAAGAAGGAAAATAGTGTTGAGCAACCCTATCCTTGCAGTTTTATCACCTATTGGATGTTTCTGAAGTATATAAGCCTTGCTGATTGTGTTTTACAATTTTTTCTTCTTGAAATTTTGTTGTTGGCGGTGTGCTGTCGGCAGAGTCTAATAAGTTTGCAGCAACATCGAATCTTCTCTTTCTGTTGGTCATTGACGATGCGCCTTGTTGTTTTTTCTCCAATCCTGCACTATACTCTTTTGCATCCTAAATGTATAATCACTTTTTCTACCGATTGGCATTCATTGGAAGTTGTTTACAAGGTGTATCGTCGAGTGCTCTAGCAACTGAGCATAAGTGGTGTCTGACGAAATAAATTCGGCCAAGCTAGCAGGAACACAACTCTCTCCAAGCACAAAAAGAACACTTTGACGAGCTCGGTGAAAGTATGTTTGGAGAGTAGTAAAGGGCACCTGTTAAACATTTTGCCGTAAAAAATGATTTTTTTTACATATAAGCAAACACCTGATATGTTAAGCCACAAGATTTTATTGAAGAGTTTGTGCTGAAAATGTGGTTTTTTGTTTAGCTGCTGTATTAGTTTAAAAAAACTTTTGAGGAGTATTCACCAAAGTTAATTATCAGGTGGGCGGCACTTATATTATTTAGCTTCCCCCCCCCCCATCATTTCTTTGCCTTGGTTTTGTTGGAACCAAGTTGTTTTAGCCCCTCCCAATCATTTCTAACACGCTAGAAACGGATACTAAAGCTATTTTCTGATGTTTTCATCATAGAAAGTCAGTTTAAGCCTAAATAAAAATTTACTGGTATTTTTATACCCCAGGAACCACACTTAGGCATACAGCTACCGTATTCTATCTAATTATAGATCCGTTTCGAGGGGGGTGGGAGTGTTGAAAAATTATAGACCCGGGTCTATAATTAGAGAGAATACGGTAAGCCTTAGGCTTAAGGTAAGTCAGTGTAGGTAGTCGTGAACCACCAAGGTATAACCAAGGTATAACATCGTATTCGCTATGTTTTGGCTGACTACGCTGGCTTGCCCTAAAGCTTAGTTGTATGCATACGTGCAGTGCCTGAGGTCAAAAGAAGGCTGCATAAAACTAAACTTCTAACAACCCCATGCCTAGAAACCTTTTTTTTTATTTTTCTTATAAAATATGGTACCTATTAAAGCTGTTTAAACACTTACGTTAAAATGTCTGTGATAGCACTAGTTAGCACCTCTTTTTTGTTTTCGTCAATCTTGGAGTTGCACAACACATTCGAAATGGCTCCTTTCAACACTTAAATTAATAACCAGTGAATACACAATTGCAAAAAGTTTTGACCCTATTCTAGAATGGGTACCCATTTTAAAGCTTGGTTTTCCTGTCCTTTTTTCCGACTTGTTTAATTTGTTTCTGTGTTATAAATTCAAACTAATATGTGAACCCAAACTAAGCTTTATCCTTAGACTTAGATCCTAGGTCCAGCGTATACCCAAATTTTGTTGCTTCATATTTGACTTATGTCCTTGTTAAATTTATTTAATGAATTTATCAGACAACTTAAGGTTTTTTTTAACTAATTAGTTAAGTTTTTGTTTTACCTAAGGGGTAGTCTTTCCAGTGGCTTGGTACGAAAATGCGGCGTTCTTTTTTCTTGGAGCCTGTTGGAGTATTATTAGTTGAGAAAACAGAATTAATGAGTGAATTTGGACTCATAGAGCCCAAAATATGTCTGCTGTGATTGCCTGAATTCTCAAAGGAATGATTTTGAGATCCCTCTTCTCCAGATTCATCTAGCTCCAGCTTGACATTAACCGGTTTTGCTAAGTTTGAAGAAGTATTCAAATTGTCACTATCCATTTCCCCTAATCTATTTCTCAAACTGAATGAGAAGTTTAATCAATTTTATACTAAAATCTCACCTAGTCCTTCATATATCGAGCAATCAATCAAATTGGTTATCAAACGGATAACGCGCGATAATGACTGAAAAAGATTATTTAAAATTCTTATGCAGCAGTCCTTAATAAGATGCTAAACCAAATTATTATATTTGGTAAGTTTGGACTTGTTATTTTGCGTGAAATGGCATTTTCCTTGCAAATGACTTGTGCTAGTATTGAGAAAAAAAATTTAGCCTCTGTCTTAGCCCATACGCCCATACCTCGCTTTTTTACGTTCTCACTGCTCAGTTGCAATAATAAAGACATAGCAAAAATCAAAAAAATGGGGTACTCAGATTTCCCGTAGACCTGGTTTATCTTGTTCCTCCAAGGCAGAAAGTCAATTTTGCCAGATATAATTTATTTTTGACTCTCCTAGATTATTTTTGCTCCTTTTAGCTTTTTTTAAGTCGCATCTCAACTCCGTTTGATTCTACAGCTTGCTATTCAGATTTTTTTGTCTAAGAGGTCGACCGGCTCCTGGAAGACACTTTGCCTGCTTTCCCTTTGGCGTAGTCTTAAATGCTTGAGGTAACTGAACACAGTAAAATCACAGAAAAGTCTAATGCTCGATTACGCAGCTCCTTCTCTTTTTTTATCCATTCACAATTCTCTTACAATCGATGCTATAACGGTTGCTTCTCGATTTGATGATTTCTGTCGTTTGATGATCTGAAACTCTCCTTAAAAGGCTGCTTCCTCGCCACTCTGCACACTTATATTCGTCTCAAATACTGAGCATTAATTGATTTGCAAATATGAGTACTCTTTTACCAAAATTTATTAAAAAACACTTAGGTAAGTAAAAAAACGACGAAAAAGACAAATTGTATTTTCTCCATCCAGTTAATGATTCATTCTAGTTCTTTTGATGTAGAAAGCCAGTCCACCCAAGGCGCCAAGCACAATCAGCATAGCAAACACAACGCAAACGATAAGCACCACCGAGGAGCCACTCTCTGGTACATTGTCTACGCTACATTTCTCGACAGCTAAATGCGTATCTGTTTTACATTCTATGTTTAACAAAGCCAAACATACAGAGGCCTTCCATGGTATCATTCTGGGCATTGGTGTTAGCAATAACTTTCAAATCGCTGAAAGTTAATGAAGAATCTGCCCCCAATTTAAGAGAAGTACTTGAGCAGGAATATGCACTTCCAGGAATAACAGTCTGCATCTCATACGGCATCACGTCGTTGTGGTAAGTGTGTGTAGCTAAATTAGTCTTAACATGTGTTTGTTAATAAATATTTAATACTTTTTTTAATTTTCAAAAACTTTTTTGCGCTTTTATAACAGTTTATATTTCCCACCAACGCTGGAGTTAAGCATAGGGCTGAAGTTGACTTCCAGAGAATAATCTATACTCGCAAAAGTTTCTGCCTTAAAGGAAACAGGATTGTTGCTGAAAAATATTTGGAGGATCCATTTGGCGGACGGAGCCGGTGCTCCATTAGGCAAAAAACTGAGCGTGATCTGATCCGTAGTGTTTGACGGATGATGGCATTTTCCAGAATATTCGATCGAAGTTTCGTTTACTTCAAATTGGTAGGTGGCTGGCTCGTTCTCAAAGATATGTTCGTTTAGATTGTTTTCAAAACAAAATTGGACTACCTGAAGATTATTGTACTGAATTGAGCCAGTTATTTTGGATGCATTGAGTATAACGCAATAACCACTTTCTTCTTTCACGGCTACATGGATTGAAGAGAGGACAATATTGGCAAAGAAAACAGCTAAATTTTAAGCATTCAGCAATCGACAACAAAAAGAATGCAACTTTAAAACCAACATGAGAACACAAAACTGACAAGCAATCTCATATTTATTGCGAAATAGACAATAGAGTTAAATAAAGCAGTGTTAGAAAATAATAAATAAAATGTTTTTTCTTACTATCAACAACACAAATGAGTAGTGGGATTGATTGCGGATGCCTTTTTTTTTTATAAATATCAACAAGTGAGCAAGCAAGCAAGCCTTTGCTGTTATCACATAGCTTGGGCAAACAACTTCTCTTCCCTCACATACATACCCCTTTCGTGGGCCTGCTACTCTGCTTATATGACTCATAGGTCTCGCTTTTCTTATTATTAGACAGCTTCTAAGAGTGATAAGAAACTTTAACATTAGTCACTTGCATATTATGATTTAAGAGTGAAAAATAAGTCTTTTATGTCAAACTTAAAATAGTCTAAGATAGGCAAATTCCTTCGAACAAACTATGAAAATAAAGTGCTAGCAAGGTCTTTAAAGTTCCAAATTTTATTTATGGGAAGATAAGCAGCGTCGGCCGTAAGATACATTAAAGCTCAAGAGGGTGACAGCAAAAACAGAGAATGTTATCAAGAGTTGTTGTTCGGATTTATCTCGCAGGTGAGTATGTGCATCTTTAACCCTAAAGGGAAAAGTTGCTAAAAGGACAGCTTAAGTTGCTGCAAGTTGATTCTAGTATAAAAAAGTTAAGCGAAAAGTGGGTGAACGCAAACCAATTTATTTATGGGAAGATAAGCAGCGTCGGCCGTAAGATACATTAAAGCTCAAGAGGGTGACAGCAAAAACAGAGAATGTTATCAAGAGTTGTTGTTCGGATTTATCTCGCAGGTGAGTATGTGCATCTTTAACCCTAAAGGAAAAAGTTGCTAAAAGGACAGCTTAAGTTGCTGCAAGTTGATTCTAGTATAAAAAAGTTAAGCGAAAAGTGGGTGAATCGCAAAACCAAAAAACAAGATGCCTGACTATCTTTTGGTGTAGAAGAATTGTTAATCGAAGTAACTTTATTTTCTGATATGGAT
>BBSZ01013502.1:0-16641 GCA_000981365.1 Subanguina moxae
TTGGCCAAAAAAAACACAAAAAATGGCCAAAACACCATGTTCCGCCCACTTTTTGGCCAGTTTCGTATTTTTCCTGAATTCTGTGCGATTTTTGGGCTGACAACTTGTTTGGAAAAAAAAACGAATCGATAAAACTCGGGCCTGTACGATTTTTTGAAAGTGCAAACTGCGAAACTGCTTAGTTTTTTCTTATACCTTTTGAAATTTTAAAACGGTCGTGGGGTTGGTGACAAAATCCAACCTACGACAAAATCTCGCCGGACTACTTATTTTATTGGCTTTGCAAACTGTTTTACCAGATAAGTGTCCAAAGTCCTGGATCTTCCAGTTTCAACAAAATAAAGCTTCCGCTTTCAGCGCTCGAGCACCAGCAGTCGTTTAACTTCATCTCTTCACCTTTTGGCTTCATCGGCTTTCTTGCACTTTTTTTTTCTTGCACTTATTGAAGATGTCTAAAAGGCCTTTGTTTGACGCCATTTTTTCAGTCAAATCACTCAAACCTAAAAAGAAATAGAAATAGAAATAAATAAGCACCAGCAGAAGAGCAAAAACGATCAATAGCGGCAGGAAAGTGCAAAGCAGGAACCTTGGCTACAGTCTGAAGTCTTAAAATATCGTCCCTTACACAATGGCCCACTTACGAAAAATTTTTGACCTCCGAAACCTGAAAAAAAGACAAAAAGCAGAAAATGAAAAATGAAGAAACTTATCTAATGGCTTACAAGTTTCTCGGCTGACTCACTCACGGCTTTTGGCTGGCACACCTGAAAACAAAAATGGAAATCAGCATTCGGTAAGAGGAACGAGAGGAATCAGAAAAAATAGCGAGCATTGAAAACGCGAGCGTTTTAAAATTACAATAAGCAAGAAAAGAAAATGACGTTAAAATTTCAAATCAAATTTGTCCTCTGAAGCAAAAGTGATCCCCGCCAGTTCAAACGTTTGAAATACCCGTTCATACTCGCGGGTATGCCCCTTTAAAAAACTCAAATGGTAATTTTCACCGCATTTTTTGTTGAATGGATTTTTTTTTTTGGTATTTTTTAAGTTAATTTCTAAATTTGTTTTATTGGAGGTGCTGGGTGGTGCTATACTAGAATGCAACAGCTTTTTCCCTGATTCAGCCACTCAAGAAATATTGGATGAAGTGCGTCCCTATATGTGTAAGTGGACTCTCTATGTAGTTTGGCTCTCTTCACAAAAAGCTGCACACATTCAGGTCCTTTGGATGACAGCATGATGAGGGCACTAAGCATATTGTGCCTCTTCCTGCCTACAACCCTGAAACCGGCCAAGCATGAGCAGTATGGAGCAGCTCTGTGGTACGAAGAGCTGTGGCACTGGTTTGTGAGCAATGAATGCCCCAATCTAGATGACAAAATTCTTTCCATCTTTGCCAGGTCTTTTGGGGTTGTGATAGATATAACTGATGTATTAAGGTTTTTTAGATTAGCAAAAGACTCTCCTGGCTATATAAACTGGACCGACAAGTTCGATGTAATCTTTGCTCGTCTATTGCGCACCTTCAAGTTGGAGGTGGGCGCCGACAGGGTCACTTTGTCTTCTGGTTCTCGCATCTTTGGCTCTATCAGCTTTTTGTTGGCCTACACTCTGGGTGGACCGGATAATGGGTATGGTTTGCGGCCGAATTCAACACATTTTCGAAAACTTTAAACCAGATGCCAATTAACCGGAACTTGTTCGGAAAGAGGGCCGCATTGGAAAGAGGGCCGCAAGTATATACACAGTCCATCGAATCAGCCTGGGCGAAGTTTAAGCAAGCTAATCGCAACCGGGGAGGAACGCATCGCCATCTATTCATGCTATTTTCATCTGAATATTTGTGGAAGAAGAAGTTTGCTGGGCCTGACGCTCTTTATTGGTTGTGGAAACATGTTTGTGAAGTATTCGTGTGTGTTGATGGCGAGATTACTATTCGCCAAGTTTTTGACTGTGAATGGGAATACGATGTATTCGAAGAGTAATAAAGGTTTTTAAATGATATGGCTTGCCTAACTGGGCTTTTTTTAATTGTTCAAAAATGCGGCCCTCTTTCCGAACAAGTTCCAATTAACCTATTCAAAGGTTAAAAAGAATCTTTCTTGCTCCTCGTTTGCCTTGCTTTACCCTCTTCGATTTTTCAATGGGAAGGAAGGAGAGGAAAAAGTTCCCGCCGGGTTTTTAGGCTAATGTTTAATAACAAATTTTATTTCAAAAAAATATTCCAAACATATGGTTTTGTAGCTCTTTCCTTTCTCTACCGAATGATATATACAGTTTTTATTTGTGATGGAAGTTTGGTGGAAAAATTGGACAAAGAAAGAAATGGAAGAAAAATAATTATAACGTGTAGTTATACCTATGGTCGCTATGGTTATATTTTTCAGTGTTCAACCACACTTGGATCAGCTGTTTTTGACGTTGGAGAGCTACTTCTACCCATCCAACAACGGTGTATACACCACCAACTTGCTCAACTTTGTGCTCAAACTTTGCACCAATGTTATGTACAGAGTGAGCAGAGAAAGATTCCATCCAGAAAGACAGATTCTCAGGGTAGACAAAAGTAATAGTAGAAACCCATAAGTCCCGATTTACAGGTTCCAATTCACATGCAACTGACAGACAAACAAGTCGACAAATTTGTCAAAAGTATGCCAAATGGTTTTTAAATAAAGTGTTTGTTAAACAAGGTTGTATTTAGGATTGTTGCCTAGTCTCAAATATGGTGCTTTTTCCAAGTTGAAACAAGAACTAGTTCCGTCAATAATGAGAATTCTCTCATTCCTTTCACCTGGAATCATCATCCCAGCTGTGTTAGACCTGTAAGAGCCATTATCTGTCCTAATTTACTTTTCAAATGTGAAGAAGGTAATAAAAAGTATACAAGGAGCACACCATATACCTCTTAAAAATACGAGTTGGTAGGCGGAAAATTATTTGGAAATCCGATTGTGGACAAATGCCTGGATTTTTATGTTCCTTGACAATTGCACAATTTCAACGAAGAAAAGAGACGTATAACCTCTAATAGACGCCCATTTTTTTCAAAAATAGGGTTTGTGGTAGTGTGACCATCTCCATCAATGGTTTGTCTAGGCAAACTTTTGTCTTTTGGTGTAATTTACTTCGAAAGATGGTTCATAGATTTGGCTTTGTGACTGTTATCTACTGTAGTGTATGTAGTGCAGGCACTCAGCTGTAGGCTCCGTATCTGTCAAAGCCATAAAACTAATAATTTGTTAGGAGGAAATTACTCAGATTTCAAATGAGATATCACTGGTTGTAGGTATGAAATTATTCAACGATAGTTACAATCATTCAAGAAGGACTCAAGCTATTGTCAATAATTGGCACATATTTTGCCGGTAATCTACCACCAGTGATGTTTCATTAGAAATACTAGAAATTTGTAATTCCTTCTTGTTTATAGAGTGTATCCAGCCCTGGAAACAGTAACAGAACCCCACCGACTCATCCAGTCCCTGCACATACTAGCCTGCATTTGTGTTCCTCTAGTCAGAGACGATCCCAGCAAGTCTCGGGGAGAACGTCTGCCTATCAAAACCACAGAAGAGGTGGATTCTCAGCTCAAGTCCTACAGATGTCATGCCCTCTCTATCCTCATCAATATTTTGCCGGGCATTGATGTGAGTGATTCATCTAAAATATTAACTATTTGTTTATTGTCTATAGGTAAATGACATCTCCAAGTCTACGCTCACCTTCCAGGTAAAACTATTTTGGTACTACTGTATTATAACATAGCTTTGTCAACTGGCCTCTACCGCATAAAAAAGCTCTGGCATGCATACTATTTTCATGCATCTAGAGCTGCTTCTCGAGTGCTTTTTCTCTCAGGTATGCATGTGTGCGATTCTCAACTCCAAGCACCCGTAAGGGGGCGACGGAGGTTTGAGAGTTAGAGATGCGCGCATAGGCTAACCTTTTAGATGAATCCGAGCAAGATTCTTGAGAAATAAATGCATTTCAGACCTTTTTTGCCATAGTCTTTTGCCATAGGTTTTTTTTTTGTTGTTGCCATAATTGCCATAGGTTGTTGAGGTAGGATAAAAGTCAGCTATAAACCCAATTTGTAGCCTCTTCCACTACGTTTCCAATGAAAGGAGAAAGAGAAGGAGAAAGAGAAAATCTTTTGTTGGAAACACCTGGAAGAGAAAGAGAAAGAATTCTTTCCATTGGAAACACAAAATTCTTTCTCCTTCTCTTTCTCCTCTCATTGGAAACGTAGTGTTCCCTTTTAGTTTTGCTCATATCTTTACAAATAAGCCATGTTTTTTTAAAAGTATGCTTTGATATTTATATTCCTGAGCTCCTTTTGTGTGGATTGGAGTGCGTTAGAGTTGAAAGTTATGATCAAATATTTCTAGAAGCAGTGTAAACTAGTACCTATAGCAACAAATACTGTTCAGATAGTTGGCATTTTGCTTTTGCTGATCCCAGTGGTTGACTGCTCCGAAGCTGTGCTTGTGTGCAACGACCTGACTGACGAGGAAAAAGAGCTTTGCAGTGCCACTGCTGTTTTTGATTCGTTTGTTGAGCAACTGCTGAACAAGTGCTCTTTTTATAACTATCAGCTTGAACTGATTCTACTATTTACCACTCTTCAGAATATTTACAATCATCGAAATGCTCGGCAACTCCGCTCAAATTTCGCACACTGGAGATCGCCAGAACTTGACTAAGTTACGAGCCAAAAGCATGGAAGAAATGGTTATTGAGAGAGGAGTTTTGACTGTTTTCAAAGCTCTCATCAGGAATTGCAATAGTGCAGTCTACGAGGTATTTTGGACAAAAATAGTTATTTTGCCCGTCACAAACTTGATTATCTCAGCCATTTTTTTTACTAAACTTTTCTTGTTTTTTTTTCAGTGTGTAACCCTGGGTGTTCTCCTTGCAATGAGGTATTAATTGACTCAATGTTGTTGGAAAAGTTGGAGAGAAAAATGTTTGATTGGATTAGGAGGTATTTTCTTCAAATACTTTTTCCACCAACTTTTTTCAACAGCATTGAGGCAGTTAACGCCTCATTCGGAAGAAAAGATCTATGGCTACACGCTGAAGAAAATTAAAAAAGGTCAAAATCAGCATTTTCATCAAAATTAGCAAAATGCTGAGAAATCGACGCACTTGGGAGTCCTACATTATATGGAGGTTGGAATGTGTTGTGAAGAAAAAATCTTTATCTTTAAGTTTTCATGGTGTTGTTTTTCAGAAGGTGGTGGAGAGGTTCAAGAATTTTCTCAAGCAATCCATGTTCGACTCCAAGGTTTTCAATATTTGTAGTAATACAATGTGAGATCATTAGAAACAAATTGTGGATTAAGCCAGCTATGGACACTATCACCCGCATGACTACCATTCTCGTTAGTGTGGGTTTTTTTGGGTTGAAGTGTAATTGGTCTTAATACTCAAGGCTGTATTTGTTTGTAGAACAAACCTGCTTACGCCTTCCCTGTTTTTTTCAAATTTGCCTCTGACCAACTTGGAGCCCATTTATCCCATGGTAAACCTTTTTAAATCTTTTTTCTGCCTCGTTCCGGATTATACAGGGGTTTTACTGTGCCCAAAGCGACAAGTCTTCACTTATTAGTTTGTTTTAGCCTACTTAAGCCTTGTTAGCCTTGTTTAAGCCTAATTGTCCACCAAATTTCACCGCTTATTTGCAGAAGAAATGTTCCAAGACGAGGAAGTGGACACCTCAGTGGTTTGGTACATGAATTTGTGCTCAGAAATTATTAGAGGTGCGCCTGGCCATGTGCTCTTACAACACAGGCAAGAGGTGGAAAAAGTAGTGGATCTGGTGGCTCATTTCAAGTGCAAGGATGCTTTTTATGTAACTTTTGCTAGAAAAAGTTTTATTTTCATCAATGCTGGTTTAGTTGGCTGGCTCTTTCTCGCAGAACATTCTTACGGCTCTCTGCTCAATATATCCCATCCCCATGAGCACTTTTGAGTTGTTGGACCAGCCCTTTGACAAATATTTGCCTATAAGGGTAGGAATAAAGGATAATCATCTCTATATTTGGTTGGATTCTAGCACTGGGCCAAAGCAATGGACAAGAAGACATGGTCTATAGATTGGCATGTGCCATCTGACGACGAGATCCAATTCGCAAGTGATTTGGTGCAGAAACTGGTCTTTGAAAATCTGTCAAAGCTTTCTTCTCCTGATTGTCTAACAGAGTGAGTGGAGTATTAATCGCAAATTTCAGAGCTACAACTTAAAGGCATTTTAGTTCTGAAATGTTGAAATGTCTCACTGCTGTGCGTTTTTCATTAGAAGGTGCTTCCAATCTCTGTCCATATTTTGATGGTGAACTCATCTCGATTATGCCTACTCAGACTCTAAATGTGCAATTTCTGACAAGGGTACTGCCAGAACATGTCAAAGGTTGGTATGAAAAGCTTTTTTTGAGCAAATATTTTATTAGAGTTCTTTTTGCAGCAATAACTGCACCAAGTGGTGAAAACCTTCGACGTGTCGTTTTCTCCGCAATAAGGAAGCTGGCAGATTATTTGCTCAAAAAGGTAATTTATATAGAAACACTATAAACTGAACTTGTTTCTAGGTAGTCTAATAGGATGCATGTTTAATACTTTAAAAAACAAAAACGTGTTCACTGTGCATTTGCTTCCAGTTTTATTTCTGCATTTTGGATCATTTAATACTTACAGCCAGTATTTAGCGAGAAAACGACACAAAATCGATGCTGGAGTTGGTTGCCATACTCAAAATTCTGCTTCATGTCAAAGGTCTTTGTTATGTAAGTCAAAAAAATTGTTTTGGGATGCAGCGAAGAAAAATTTTTTCCAGACTTCCTATCAGCAGCAATTCACCAATTTTCAATTGACGAAACGAATTCTTGCCGACCCTTTGAGGGGAAATTTCTGCATTATTGAGAGTGTTGCGGAGGGTGTTTTGGCGTTTATGCATGCAGTTGGTTGTGTTACAAACAAGTTTTGGCTAACTTAATATTTCAGCGTCGTCAATTGACTAAACCTCTGGTAGGATTGACACCAACACACGTAGAAGCACTCAAATTACTGGTCAGACTGGGTACATCTTCCTACAGGTAGTTTGTTCAAAAGAACATCTGCCTACCTAGGGAGAAAACTTCACTCAGTAGCATAGGGCGGTATAACGTGTTGAAATTGATTAAACAAACAGTTTTAGTGCGTCCTCATTTACAACAACAAAATGCATCTCACCCTAATTTCCTAATGAATAAAAGCTTGATAATTTTCTTGCTTATTAAAACAATTATTGACTTAAAATAGGCAATTTATTAAAAAATCGTTATACTGTCTCAGCGTTCAAACAATATACAGCCAACCATTAATGACTAGTAGAGCTGGCCACGATCGATATATCGCATCGCAAATATCGATCGCTCGCAATAAATTTGAACCAAAAATATCGCATCGCAATATCGCACGCAAACATTTCAAAATATCGCATATCGCATCGCAAGTCCTCTCAGGTCAAATATATCGCATCGCAATATCGCAAAAATGCAAATGGCCAGCTCTAATGACTAGATACCTTTTATTTAGTGGAGTAAGAATAGAGTCGCAGAAAATCTTGGATTCCTCTTTCTCCTGGTGGACCTACTCTTACAAACTCGTTATTGACGACATCCTGGAGATTATCAACAATGCCAAAGCACACACTCATCAACAATTCAAGGTAAATTTGACAAGAAAAAATGGTTTTACCAACCATCTTTAGGGTGCTTTATATATGTTGTTGAATGGAAAAGAGTTGTCTATCTGTGTCCGTCAGGACTGGTCGGTTTCTATTGGTCTATGGAAATGCTGAAAAGTTACTTTAATTTCAGGGAAACTCTGAAGAAGGTGTGGCCGGGAATGGTCAAGGCAGAGCACTCTGAAAAACCGAGTATAATTGCCTTGTTGGAGACTGCTCATGACATCATTGTAGGCCTAATGCTTGTTTGGTCCTATTTTTTGCCTTTGTCCCCCTGTTGTTTTTTATGTGTTTTTTTTTGCAATTTGACCTCCAGCTGTTTCACCTTCACAGAATATCTTGCTTTAAGTAAAAAATTTGCTCTGGCTCCAGTAACCAAAACATGGTAGAATTCACTAATATAAGGCTGTTTACCTTGGGGGAGCAAAGCAAAATTCCAATTTTGGTGAAAAAGGAATTTATGAAAATTTTAAAGAGTATTTAAGAAGATCAGTTAGAGAAGAAAAAAAATAAGCAAATTACAAAAAAACAACAGGGGGGACTAAGGCAAAAAATGGGTCCGATTCTTCTTTAATAGGGCCGCTTGTTTTGATCTGCAACTTTTCTAAAACCATACTTTGATCAGGTCAACAACTTCTCCTCTTTCCAAATCTATTTCAACGTAAGTTTTTCAGCAGAGCCTTTAATATACTACAGAAAGAAACAATTCAGTTCCCCCAGTCCATCATGCCAACAGCTAAGAAATTGTTGGCTGACTATGAGAAATGTGTGCACAAACCGGTTTGGCCAGACCTCACTGCTCAAGAATTGCAAGCGGCTCAAATACTTGAGACTCAGCGCAACGACAACAATACACAGTTAACTATAGTTAGCTCAAGGTAATTACCGACTTATAGTCGTAACTTCACAGGTCCTACTACCAACTATGCTCGGAAATGTTGAAGTTGAGCTCTGACAGCACGCTGCACTGGAGGCATGTCGACATGGCACAATCCTTCCTATCACTGATGTTGCGCCGAGACATGGAATTCCCAGGTCTTTGCCCTAAATTTTTTGAGTTAACTGTGTTTTAGGAAAGACACTAACTATAAGAACTTCGAGAACAAATTAACTGTACGATCAATTTATTTAGAAGAAGCAGTTCTTTTGTTTTACAAACTACTCGTCTCGGACACTATAAAAACAAGGAAAATGGCTATTGCTTTGATGAGCAGTTGGATGAAGATACACAAACCAAAGGCTGTCAAAAACCTACATCCTATTGAATATTTGGTAAGTAAACAACAAATATTCCTATTGACTAAAAAAAAAACCCGAGAGTGTTTGGCTTCAGGACAAAAACAATGGTCCCAACGCCAAATGGCCAATACACTACGGCTTTAGGAAAGACAATTTGATGGTTGTCTATGATGAACAAAAACAGCCAAGAAACGCGACTGAATGGAACTCCACTAGATTTTTCTTTAAAATTCACTGGGGTAATAACTTCCGTTTTCTGTTGATCACAAGTTTTGTAAGAACTCGTTTCAGGATTCTACACCTGGCCAAAAGAGTTCCGAAGTTATGCTCCTCCAGCAGAACAACATAATGTAGGTTTATGTCGGTCTAGATAGAACAAATATCGGCTTTTAACACATTTTTAGATTAATCACAGATCGCTTTCTTCACTGGAAAATTCTGTCGTTGGCATCTTGGGGGAGTCTTCATTTTTGCACAAGATGATGCACTTTTTGTCTCTGGAAGAAAAGAAGGGGAGTGACCAATTCGATCCTATCACCTACTCAATTTTCTATGTGAGTTATTGAATTAAAAAATAAAAAATAAAGTTTGTTTTTTAAAAGACCAATGTTTCCAGAGAATTTTCCGTAATTTCAACGATGCCCTCTTCCCAGCAATTAGTCTTCAACTTGAAAGACTTTTAAAAGACAAGAGGGTGATTAAACCAATCATAGTTTCCCTCCTTTCTGCTCTTAAAATCTTCTCATTTAGGAAGGTGCTCAACGTCTAGCTTGTGAAATTGTGGCTGGTCTCATCAACGGCTCCAAGCTATGGGTGTTTGAGAAGTTGGCGCCAGTGATTGAATGGTTGCAACCGCTGCTGTGTGTCACTCTTGAGAATATGAGCAATGAGTCTGAAAGAAACTGGGGCACTTCCATTGCTACGATCTATGGCACTTGTGAAGCTCGTCATGTATGCTTTTCTTCAATCATTTTAATCAAAATTTCAATGCCAATCCTTTCTAGCTTGGCTGGCTTACAGATCTGCTCTTTTTTCTGATTCAAAAGCCTACAGACAATAGTTTTCAAATGACTACGTAAGGGTTATTTTTAGGGTTTGCGAATTAAAGCTTCGTTTTCAAACCGGAGCTTTGAAAAGTTTGAAGCTTTGCCACTCCTTCTTATTTTTACTAAATCTGTGTTCATTATTTTTGTTGTTCAGCCGTCTCTATCTCATCCATTGTGCCTTAAACCAGATGGGATGGAGAATACCTCAACAGTGGAGAAAGCTTTTCCAGCATTGTTCTTCTTTGGTTGGCCATACTTATCAAAATATGCGTTACAGAGTGGGCAGGTATGCGTGCTTCTATCTTTGTCTGATTAAAAAAATTATTGTTCATCTCTTCAGTTGTCTCGCCTCAACCTCATTGTGTGACCTAAAAGGAATTTATGTTGATCCGCAACTTCGATCTTTCTTTAATCTAGTCCGTGTAGATGAAATCTTGAGCTTGATGAACGCTGAATTTGAAGTCAGTTTTATTATGGTTAGTTTGTCTCGATAAAGTGGTCTTATTTTCCAGAACAGTGGTCTATGGAAATCTGTGATTCAAGACTGTAAGGTTGTTCCATCAGATCTCAATGACAAGAAGAATAAGGCTCTACTCAATGGACTTATTCAGACAGAGCTGGATTTCAATGGCAACAAGAAAGGAAAATTAGTTTTAATTACGTTAGTCAACACTCTATATTCTCTGTCTAATTTGTCTTCTCGCTCCATCAATTCACTTGTGATTCGTCTGATTCCCCTCCTGGCTCACTACTCTAATGAGAGCAAGTGAGTTCATTGCTGTTTTAGTTTATTGTAGCTCGAATAATTTCAATTTCAGCGAAGAAGAGTTGAAGAATTCTTGCCAGATACAGCTGATTCGTACAATGGGCATCTCTTATATTAATGAAGCTGAAATTCCCTTGCTGTTTGATGTTTGCAATATGGTAGTTACTTATTATTCTTTTTTTGTTTTATTGACTTTACGGTACACTTTTGGCTGCAGCGGATTTTTTAGGACTGTATTGGCAAGGGGTGCTTACAAGTTTAGATGTTTATTCACACACTAATCAAGCCAAGTAGATGTCCATTTTGTGTAACTTTTTTACGTACATTCAGGCTCCAAATACTTTTTCGTTTGCTGATTGGAGTATTCTAATGAAGAGTTGACGCGGATCAATGAGCGTTTTACTTCGTTGTACAATTTCAAGTATTTGTAATTTTACTCAGACGACATTTTGTCGTCTACAACCTTCCTTTTAAATACTCTGGGTAGTAAAAGAAGAGTTAATTAACCACCTGGGGACTAAGTAGACTAGATGAAGGTTATATAAATTGCCTGGAATCCCGGTTTACTAGGTTGACAATATTGTCTTCATGGCATTCTCAATCTAAAAATTTTCCTGACAGGTGGATGGATTTAATGTCCCATTTTTAAACAAAAAGACAAAAGTCTAAAAATACCTTACAAAACAGTCTTTTATATTTTATAAACCTTTTTTTAGAACGCTATAATTAGTAAATCATCATTTTAGAGTCTGAAAGTACGAAAAATGTCACTAGGTGGACATCCACTTGGTTTGATTACTGAATTATAGAATTTGGTGCAAAAATCAAAACTGTTTAAGGTCTTTTCAAGATAATGATAAACATTTATCTTATCGGTCAATTTACCGTCACCCAAAAGATCCTCATTTCTTCTCTATTTCAGACCATTTCCCAGTGTTGCTGGTGGAAGACAAAGATGACATTGCTGCGCTTCCTACAAGTGTTCATTTTCTCTAACATCTTCGTTATGAGCAAGTGCAGGGATCGAGTCCGCGAGTTGGTTCTCTCTCTGATGGTCGACCCTCAATTGGATGTCCGGGTGGCGTCTGCAGACACTCTCAGTGGATTTATTCACTGCTCCTACCTGGCTGCCGACAGCTCATTGATGGTTTGAAGATACCATACTGGAATCCAACTAACTTTATATGTATTTGTAGGAGATTGTGCGTAAATTGGCTGCCTCCAAAGATCCAATAGAGCAACATGCTGGTGTTCTATCCCTCTCTGCCATTATTCAAGCTTTTCCATACTCCGTGCCTCATTTTCTGCCTGAAATGTTGATGGCTCTTTGTAAACACGCGCATGACCCTCAACCCAATTATGTATGCTTTTTTTATGCAATCTGGTCTCTTGTATTTTACACTTTTTATGCCTATTGATGTTGGTTTAGGGGACTGTAAAGAAGGCACTCAGCGAGTTTAAACGAACACATCAAGGTGGACTCACTTAACCTTGTTTCATTAATTAGTGAACCTCTAAATTCCTGGTTAATCCTACAGAAGCCACTAATTCTCACAAATTTAGACTGTTGGCATGAACACAAGCAAGAGTTTAGTGAAGAGCAGTTGACTGTGCTGACTGATCTGCTAGTCTCTCCCAACTACTATGTCTAAGAAGAACAAGAATATCATGAACAGCGTTTATTTAGATATTATGTGATCAGGCTGGATTTTGCTTTTACATTTCCCTACTTCCAATAATAACCTTGTCCCTGCATCCTAGTTATGAGTTAGCTCTTTCAAATTGTTAGTCTAGAATTGTTTTGCATCCAAAAGTGATGGAATGTTGGCTAGCCGAAGATCCTCTGATAATTACTCCATAATTTTTTAGTATTTTGCAGTGCGGTACAAACTTTTTAGCTGACTTCTTCCTCAGTAATTTTTAAGTTGGTAATAGAAAGGAAGTCTCTTGCATTTCAACATAGTCAAAGCTACTCTTTTTGTTTTTTGAAGGGAAGTGTGTTTTCACAGTATGTCGTTGCCTTAAGTTTTTATTTCCATGTTCTTATGTTTTATGTTAAAACTGGCAGATAAATCTACTAGAAAGCCATTTGATTTGGGCAACAACACTCATAATTTTATGACTGTATCGGCCAAATTAAAGTTGACCATTTGGTAATTGCACATTTCTGCATACTTTCAATTTGAATTCAAGTATATTTTATTGGTTTTAAAATTCTGAATGATGTATTTGTTGTTAGGAAATGGATCTAAAATATTATTTCCGAGGCTGGATAACCTTTGAAATGGTCCAACTACTGGGCACTATGTTCTCTCTGATGCGCAATCCCAAGAGCATCGAAAATGCGTTGTTTACTCCTGGATGTGAGTTGATTCAGAGCCATCATATTTTTATCTGCGATTAAGTTTAGACCACATGACTATCTCATTTTCACAACTGCTTCTGCTGAACTCAGTGCAGAGTTTTTTTGTCAAATGTGTGTTGTTCTATCACTTCCAAAATCAAGCTCTACATTTGGTCCATTTTTTGTTGAATCTCTCGTACATTGGCTATATGTTCCTACAAGTTTTCTACTTTAATGTATTCCTGATCTCTAGAGCCACAGGGTTGCAATTGTGTCTGACGGGTAGGATTTTTGATCTTTTTTATCAATTATTTGGCTCAAATTTAGGCTTCTCTCTCTTTCTTAGTGTTCTCACCTACTTTGCCAACTCAAAAGTTCAAGAGAGAGAGCCGAGACCCAGGAAGTTGATTTCAAAGCATTTCATGGAGCCTCAATTATTTGAAAAAGAAATTTACACAAATAATGCGACCAAAAAGAAGCAATAAATGATGTATCCCTATCCAGAAACATTGGATGCTTCGGGAACTCCGTCACACGGTCATTGACAATTCATCTAAAATTGTGTGTGTTTATGTTATTGTGGTTTGACATGCAAAATAGGCACTGTTTAGTGGAGAAGTGCTGAAAGCAAGGAAACAAGGAAGTTTATCTGGACACTACATAACATTTAAAAACAAATTGATCAAGAAGTCAACAACAAGGTCTACTTTTGGGTGTTGAAAATACAAGCATTGCTTTCCATGAATTGTCTGTAAACAGGGCAGTCTCTCAATGGCTCAAACTCACCTTTGTCTCCAATCTCTTGCTCATTCCAGCTAAGTTGCTGCATTCTCTTCTCGGTCCATCCTCGACACAGAGAAAAGCACTCTCTCAATGAGTGTTTTGCATACAAACAGGCATACTCTCCTTGGATCTCTTCTGCGGGACCTCCCGATGGACACTCGTCAATGAAGTTGAACTTTTCCGAAAGTGGCAATGAGGGTTGGAGCAAGTGTAGCTCACACTCTTCGAAGCAACTCTCTGTGCTCATCAGCCAACAACACTTGTGAGCTGAACATAGACGGGTTCGAAAATTCCTTTACTATTTATTGTTTTTGAGGGTGCTGAGTTATGGCCAAAGAAAAGTGCTTTTCTTAAAAAGACCCTATCTCAGCTTCTTCACATCCAATAAATAATGTGCAAAAAGAGTGTTGAGCTCGGCTACTGCCTCAAGCTAACTTCTTTTGACTGCGTTTATTACCTGTTCTATTTTTTTACCAGTTAAAGTGATAGAAATGCCTGTTAATCTCTCCGGAGAGGTGCACAACTGTGGTATTTTGTCTGCAAATAAAGTTGAGTACTAACCTCCAGTCTTGATAATAGAGCCATTGTAGAAATACTGTTCAAGACAAATGGCTGCTTTGGTGGATTGTGAGGTTGAGTGACTAGCACAATGGATTGGTTTCTCTTCTTGCAGGCTGTTTGTGCAGCACTCCCACATTGACTGTGGACAGCACTTTTGAACAGCTTAAACAAAATAATATTGACTCATATTTTGAAACCAAATTTCATGTACATTTCCCATTATAGTTGTTCAGTTTCAGACCCATCTTGCCAATTTTACGTCGAGTAGACTGACTACTCTGAATAGACCAATTTCTGTTCTCCAAGGCACAACTCAAATTTTGGATTATACTTACACGCAACGGAATATACTTCATATTTCGTTATAATACAGTAGTAGGGGTTTTTTTTTTCTAAAAAAGTAGATACCTTTTAGAAAACGTCTTTTTAAAGGTTTTCAGAACTTTTGGTTTGCTTAATAGAGGCTGAATGAATGTATTGAAAAAAAAATCTGTTGGGTTGGGGTGCGTGAGCTGCAGTGGTACTAAAAATTGGTCAATTAACTAAACAGTCTAAAAGCCAGCAAGAAATTCTGAAACACAATCAAACTGACCACTCTGAATTTGATTCTCAGTGACAAAACATGAGCTCAACACTTTGTGCATAACAAGCAGAAGAAAGAAAATTGACCAAACAGCAATCATATTTTTTGGCAGTCAGTTCTTATTGCTTAACAACTGATCAATTGCCCTTTGTGTTGAGAATAATGAGAGGAATAATTATGTGGTGATGGCAAAAACATTTTTTCTCACAACCCATCCTCTTTTGTGTGGTCTGTCAGCCAACAACCCCAACACAGCCTGCATCAAATGTGGTTGTGCCTAGTTAATGGTTTGGGAACAATCATTGAAGTGCTCAAAAACAAGACATCAGATAAAATGGGCATTTTTATTAAATTTTACTGTATTTCTCTTGTATTTATTGTGGGCACCACTGCTATATTATGCCTTTTAACAGACAAAATTTATTTATCAAAAGCAAGGTGGATAAATAAGCCAAGTTCGCTAAAGGTATACCGCTACTAATGTAATATAGCCTCCACTTCAATAATTTATAGCCCACCAATCATTTATACCGACACCCCTCCTCCGCCAAAAATTACTTGGGTTTTCTAGGTACATGCATATCTCACTTTTTTGGCACTTGTTCACTTGGGAGTGGGGGGCGGCGCATTTTATAGTTATTTAAGAATCATGTTTTATTGAGAAGAAGGGCTGTATAAGGGAGGGGAAGGGACAAGGAAGGGGCAGTCTGTAGGAAAAGAGAAAATCTTGAACATAGCATCCCTTAAAGGAATCTACCGCATAAAGAAGCTCTGGTATGCATGCTATTTTCATGCATCCATAGCTATTCTCCAGTGATTTATCCCGCAAGGGCACAAAGGGGGCTTGAGAGTTAGAGATGCGCGCACAGACTCACCTGCGAGATGAATTCGAGCAATATTTTTGATCAGAGAATGCATCTAGAGGCACTTTTTGCCCTCTTTTAAAGGAATATCAACTCTGGAATAGGTTTACCCATCTACGTCTAAATGTCAGTCACCAAACTTGGGACCAAAATTATCTAGCCATAGAATAATAGAGATTAACTTTTTGGTCTTCTTGGCTGATTCGACAATATTGCAAGGATCTACAAGCTATTCGGGAAAATATTATTAAGCTAACTTGTCAAAATGACAGCATAAATACATCATAACAAAGTCTCCCTCAAAGTACCAGGGAAAGAAGTGTCTCTAGATGCATTCTCTGATCATGATTCTCTGACCCCTTCGCCCCCTTACGGGGGCGACGGGGTGAGCTTTCTTTCATTGCTTGTGCTTGAGGATGCCGAAGATGCTTCTTTCTCTCCATCCGACTCCATATTCTCTAAGTTCTCGTCTTCTGTTTCCTTTTCCTCACTCTCCTCTAGGGTTGGCCTCCCGCGTCCCTCCCCCCCGCACATCCCTCCCTCCCGTGGCCAAAAAGTGCCCAAAATCCCTCCCGTCATCCCTCCCGCCTTAAACTTCGCCCAAAATCCCTCCCGTCCTCCCTCCCGCCTTAAATTTCGCCTAAAATCCCTCCCGTCCCCCCTCCCGCCTTAAATTTTGCCTAAAATCCCTCCCGTCCTCCCTCCCGCCTTAAATTTTGCCTAAAAT